>MUZC01003599.1:50110-93176 GCA_002072015.1 Radix auricularia | reverse complement strand
GGCGAACACCCGTCCAGCTACCGGCCCATTTCCCTCACGTCGTGTGTGGGAAAGGTAGCAGAACGGTTAGTGAACGCACGGCTTTATTGGTACCTCGAGAAAACCAAAAGCATTCCGAAGGCTCAGGGTGGGTTCCGCAAGGGACGCAACCCGATGGACCAAGCACTACGCTTAATTCAGACCATGACAAACGAACTCCAGATGAAGAACCACACAGTTGCGGTGTTCTTCGATCTAAAGCAAGCATACGATAAGGTGTGACGTGGAGGGCTCCTATACAAATTACAGCAGTTAGGTGTCACTGCTAAAATGTACAGCTGGGTAAAATCGTTCCTCACGGACAGAACGATCAAGACACGGCTTGGAGAAGCGCTATCCAGCGAGGCACGACTGGAAGACGGGCTCCCACAGGGCTCAGCGCTTAGCTGTACATTGTTCCTAGCCTACGTCCACGACCTACAAGGCATACTCGAGTCACAGAATGCCATGTTTGCTGACGATCTGGTTATATGGAGTTCGGGAAAGGACGTCGCAACACTGCAGAACCGGCTGCAGCATGATCTGAACCGTATTGAAAAATACGCCAGCCAATGGCGCCTAGAAGTAAATACGGAAAAAACGGTTCATTCCATTTTCACTAATGGACGGAACGCTCTGAAGCATGAGGTGGTGCTTCAGATATGCGGGAAGAGGCTAAATTGGGACCGGACACCAACGTACTTGGGTATAAAGCTGGACCAGAAACTCCAGATGCATAACCATGTACGTGAATTATGCGCCAAGACCACAGCTAAATTGTCCCTGGTGAAGAAACTGGCTAGCACGAGTTGGGGAGCGGATGCAAGACTACTAAGAGCTCTCTATCTTGGTAGCGTGAGAAGTGCTATTGAATACAGCCTCCCGGTCCAGGCCTTTGCGAGCCGCACGGCTCTCGAGGGTCTGGACCGAATACAGAACCAAGCTCTACGGTTCGTATCTGGGGCGTTACGTACCACACCCACCGCCGTGGTAGAAATAATGTCAAACGTAGAACCCCTGGCAATAATGCGAGAAAAGGCAATCATGACTACGGTGGAGCGATACCGTAGGTTGGAGCATGACGAACCCTGCTACCAACTACAAGACCGATGGGTTAAGAGGACAAAACTGAAGAGACCCTCCTTTATGGACGCGGTCCACGAACTTGAAGAATCAGTCCCCCTACCCAAGCACAGGGAGCGAATGCAACTGGTCCCTGCTCGAGGACCACATGAGAGCCTTGACCCGCCTGAAATACGTTTGACACTGGCGAATGCCGCGGTGACACGGGCCAGTCCCGTCGAGCTCCTGCGAGACGAGACTCTGCGCACAATCGAGGCCTATGGAGACAGCGTGGTAAAAGTCTTCACGGACGGCTCACGTTTAAGAGATGGCAAAAGTGGATACGGTGTGCTAATTCAATACCCCCAACCAGGACCTGACAGCGTTGAGCTGTCGGGACCGTGTGGATCTACGAACAGTAGTCACGAAGCCGAACTGGACGCGATCCACAGGGGTTTGAAGGAAGTGCGCCGTCGTCTAGCTAAGAGAAAGAATTTCCCGACTGTCGTGGTCTTCACCGATTCTCGGTTTTCGCTCGAAACCTTGAGTCGAAGCTCTCTGGAGGCCAAGATAGTAAGTGACATTCTGGATACAGTAGGTGACATCCTGGCACGTGGCGGCAGAGTAGTCCTACAGTTCATGGCTGGACACTGCGGAACGGCCCAATCAGACAGGGTCGACGCACTGGCCAGGGCAGGCGCAGCTCAGCCCCAACCCGACAAGCCCTTGACCCAACGGGGGTCAAGTCGTGGCTAAAAGACCATTTCCGAGAGAAATGGCTTGAGGGCTGGGCAAATGGGAATACGGCCAGAAAGGTATACCAGAAACTGCCGCGACCGAGCAAAAGCGATGCCTGGTGGAAACTTGATCGTAGTAGTCAGTCACTCATAACTAGAATGAGGACGGACCATTGTCCCACACGAAGCTACCTATACAAGTTTGACAACCGAAGGGAACTGGCTTGTCGATTGTGCGGCTGCCCGGAGGAGACGGTGGCCCATGTGCTAGAGTGTTGCCCCGGGCTGGACGGGGCTTTAGACGGTGAAGTTGCAAAACCTGCAGAGGACTACCTCTACGGCGATGCCCGAATGTTGAGGCTCGCCTGCGAAAAATTGAACCGGGTTTTAAGAGCCTAACAGCTCAACCCAACAGAGAATGAACATTCATTAGTGGCAGATTCTTCTTTTAAATAACTCCTTGAGTTTTGGCGATGAACTTAGCAGTGTAAAATGTAGGGATGAATATAAAGCATAGAGTTGAAAAGTTATCGCCTGACCCAACAATCGCAGGTCATTACAAAGAATTCAATCATTCACTAGCAGGACCATCCCGCGGTGTCAATCTTCTGAACAATTATTTCAATATTGCACACATCATTATATTGAACCTGTCACTTCTAAAATAATTTTCTTTTATATACCAAGTGGACATCGTAATACGGGCTTTTCATATGGTTCAATATGCAGTCTTCCACTGTTCCACTCACTCTAAATAACACCCGGTATACATCCGTCCAATGACATTTTAGAACATTTAAATGATTACATGACTACGGTACATAAATACTTCCTTGAAAAGCTTATCATAAAACTAGCTAAAGTAATCTGTTACCTCATGTTGTCCCCTTATTCATTGATGAAGTGGAATACGTCTCTTTCACTTTCAGGAGAGAACCAGTGATAATACGTATCTTCTTCAAGAGATTATGGAGCTCTGTCAAAATGTCGTTGCTCTAATTTTACTCAGCTAAAGCTCCTGAAGATTTTTTTAAAGACAAGCCCTTCAGTCTTTTTATACAAATTTGTGTTCTCTTATTAAGGCTACCAAAATGAATTTTCAAACTTTGAAGCGAAAAAAGCAACAGGAGGCCAATAAAAGTCTGGAGAATTGTCTTAAAGGAAGTGTATCAGAACAGAGAACCATCAGGGCCGTGGACTCAGGACAGGGACCTATATGGGCGCAGACACAGAGTCTGTCAGAACACGGACCAGTGAGAACAAAATTTAAACATCAAAGATCCGCTAGAAAAGTGAATGAGGCAGAACAGGACACGGTCACACAGAAAGTATCAGAATCTGAAGATAAGGGAAGGGGTCAAGGTATCGGTACTGATTTCATCACGCACGAGCCGTTAAGTTGTGCCCACGTTCCGTCAAGTAGAGCTCGTGGTGCCGCCTCTGTTAGCAACTCATGTACTATTCCTCCGGTGGTCATTCGCTGGAAAGAGGAAACTCTTGACAACCAGAGACCGTCTGAGAAGTCTCTCAAACCATCGAGATATGACAATCAAACAGATGGTTTCGCTATTAAAAAATCAGAGCATCAGTCGATTGAGAAAAATGACAGTGAAACTTACAACACAATCCCGACGCCTAACACAACGAGTGAAAATTACGTTTTGGCCAAAACGGTTAAAAGACACATCCAGAACCATAAGAAATTTAACTACGACAGCAAACTCTGCGACGTGTCCATATTCGGAACTAAATCACACGTTAAATCTTATGCAGATACTTCAACAGCTTCACCAGATTATCTAAACCAATCTCCCCTTCCACGCTCTCCAAAAGCCGATCAGTCAGCACAGACTCACGTAAAGGATAAGCCATCATCTTCCTGTCAAGACCTAACGGGCACCGAGTCTTCTGAGAAGAGTGACGCAGATAACGCCCGCTCCATTCGCATAGTTAACGCTAAGAAAATCTTCGAACGTTCAGGGGCCAAGCCTTCAGTTGATCATGACAACCAAGATAAGACTCGCCTGAAGCCGAAGATGTCTGCGGCGATACAGAGTATCCAAGAAAGGTTGATGAAAGAGATGGAAGAAGATCCGAGTAGGGTCAAGAAGTCTTACGACTCCACAAAGGTCCACAGAGTCCAGGCGTCGAGACCGAAGTGCACATGGACACCCGGGATGTTGGCTGGCGTGGCCAGAAAGCGAAGCCGGTCCCGGTACTCTAGTATAGCGAGACGGTCCACGCGTTACATTTCTCCCAACAAACGTGAGCGGCCTTACAGGCAGTGGCTGGGGATGTCCACATGCGTGACGACGGATACAAAGTTTATCATCGCCACGGCCCAGCCGACACCCGACACTGTCGCAAAGGAAAGTCCAGGAGCTAAAAGCACGCGCTGCGTCACTTCACAAAACTCGGTCGGTATGAGTGTAAGGTCACGTGATGTCAGCAACCATAAGATGATGGGAGGTCGGGAATGTAAAATAACACGCCGAAGTTCGGTCAGACAGAGTCCAGATAGTTTGCTGAGCAAGGATATTGATGGATTTACAGACAGCGCTAAAATTGTTAGACCGGACAACACTAACACCAGAGGCAAAAACTTCCATTTCATTCAGAGCTCGGAAAAGAGAGTAAAGGAAATTCACGAAGATTCGCTCGATTCGATTTCAATGGAATCGGATCCTACTTTACAAGAGGTGAGTGACTTTGAATTGAATTCAATGGATATTCATAATGATGATAGCATTGAATCAAAACTTATAAAAACCAGGGAGCCAAACAAAATATCAGATTTCTATGAAGATGTTGGATTGGTTGCCGACTGTGCTGAAATGAGTTCAGCTAACATGCCCAAAATGGAATCAACGAAGAATGCCACACAATGTTCTGATTCCGGTGAAGGGGTTAGCAATATATTGTCTCCTGATTTGAGGAGTGAGGCTGTTGGTTTATTCAAAGCTGAAATAAACTTTTCCGAAAACCTTGCGGAAGACACCTTGGAAAGTGCAAGAAAAATTATTACAAAGTCAAACATGGTTGACGATGGAGAGAATCTTGATTATACTCTGGTGGATACTTCTGCTGAAAACACTTGTGGACGCATGAAAGGCCAAGAGAAACATGGCCTAGGAAAAGAAAACATGACCATGCCAATTGAAAATTTTGTGGATGGTGACTTAACAGAGCTGAGATCAGAGAGTAATGAACTTACTTTAGAAGCGTCCAGTGGCGAAAAAGACTTCACTTGCCTTTCTTTTCCAATTGAGAATGAAGTCTCATCCAAGGATGTGGAGAAATCTCAATATCAAGAAATTAGCCGGCAAGGTTTCCCCATTCTACCGAGTTGGCGCGAGTCTAGCATCCCGAATTCCCCTAATTCTGAACCCCGGATTGAAAACGAGATAATAAATGAAGAAGAAATAGTACATCAGCCACTAGGAGAGAATTCAAAACCCAGTTGCATTTGTAAAGTACCAAGTAAAGTTTTTTCTAACGTCACCTTGAGTCCCAACAATTCCCGAAATTTAAAACTGGCTCAACAAGAAATAGAACTCCAGCAAGACTCGGTAAATCCGCAGAAAACAATGTACGCAACCAATGAAATACAGGACGATACAGTAAAGGCTCACAAAAGATGTCACGGAAACGGCGGCGAGCGTCACTATTCCGTCAAGCAGCACGAAACAGAACCCGTTGTACAGCAGCTCTTTGCGAAAACAAGTCCTAAGTTCATCAAGTTCCTGGCCAATAAGGCGCACGAAGACAGTTTCATTAGCGCCAAAATAGCCGCCGACAGTCCGGTGTGCGGAGACTCTGTGTGTCCACCCTCTGCCCGTGACAGGTGTCCGGCCAATCAGTCCGTCGGGGGCCGAAGGAAGAGTCTGTTCTTTGGCGAGGAGATACCCACCACGTTTCTGAACTCACCGACAGCGCATGCGTCTGCTAGGCCCAAAAACTACTTCCGAATGAATGACAATCAAACGCAAAGCACTCCCAATAAAGAAGAAGAAAGCAGTCAAAGTAAAACAGGCGGGAGCGATAGATCACGGGTCGGCGTCATGAAAGGGAAGGATCTACAAAGTCCACAAGTCGCGGTGGATCCTGATAAAAAAGACTCCAGTAAATACACCAAGAACTCCAAATACAAATATGTTCAGGTAGAGATTGTTGTTTCAATGGGTTAAATAGTGTACTGTCAATTAAATTCAAACTACATTGTTGGGCTTCTTAAAATTTTATAGTTTAATTTAGAAAAGTGGCAAAAATTCAAATTCAACGGGGGCCAATTTTGTTAAGCCACCTTTCTATGGCTTCAAGATTTTTTATTGCTGTTGTTGGGGGCTTACTTACTTTTCCTTATGAAAATTTCTGAGGCTCAATTTTTTATCATTAATTTTCAGCTGTATTGAGCATTTTACAAAAAGCGGTTCATTTCTCAAATAATGTTTTAAGCAATTGCATCGGGTTATCTCATTTGAAAATGAAGCTTTGTCCCGCCCCCTTTTTTCTTTAAAGATTTTTTTTTAATTTGTCTCCAGGTAGGAATGCTAAGATTTATTTACGCGCTACTGATCTAACGTTATAGATGTGTCGATGCAAGGAAGGATATTTGTGCTAATCAGTTGCTTATTTCACAGGCCATCGTAGATTTTCAAGGCATTCTGCCGGGTCAACTGAGCTTCACCAAAGGGCAAATCATCCGCCAGCGATGTGTCAACGATGTGTGTGGCATGCGGTACGGCAGCTACCGTGTTGGGAGGCTCAAGAAGAAGAGGAAAGGTTTATATCCAGCGTCCTGTGTCACAGACTACCTGCAGCCCGACCAAAAGTTGATCTAGTTGAGTCCAACAAATAAATAACACAATCCACACAAAAATAACAGCATTTTGTCAGGTGGAAGCCTGTTTGATAGAGAATGAATGGATCTTTAAATACCACATCACATGTCGTGATCACCAGCTGTCAGGTACAAAAAAACATAAAGAAAATGATATTAATAAAAATAATCCAAAATCGTTGATAAAATTAAAATATAAATAATTTAATAAGTGTTAGGTCTTTCTGACCGGATATAAAAATCCTTAAAACATCAATAGTAAAAGAGTGTCTACATTCAGATTTTGAAATAAAATTTTAAAAAGACTGCCTTCAAAAATTAAAAACTTATTTTTTAAATAAATTTATTCAAGCATTTTTTTTTCAACCAGGAATTAATTTCCTTTTTTTCTTCTGATAATTTGCTTTCCCATTACTTTAAAACTTGTCTGTGAGCAGAAACATTCTCACACTCTGACTAAAACACCAAATACATTCTCACACTCTAGCTAAAACAATAAAACATTCTCACACTCTGGCTAGAACACCAAAAACATTCTCACACTCTGGCTAAAACACCAAATACATTCTCACACTCTAGCTAGAACACCAAAAACATTCTCACACTCTAGCTTAAAACACCAAAAACATTCTCACACTCTAGCTTAAACACCAAAAACATTCTCACAAACACCAAAAACATTCTCACACTCTAGCTTAAACACCAAAAACATTCTCACACTCTAGCTTAAACACCAAAAACATTCTCACACTCAAGCTAAAACACCAAAAACATTCTCACACTATGGCTAAAACACCAAAAACATTCTCACACTCAAGCTAAAACTCCAAAAACATTCTCACACTCTGGCTAAAACACCAAATACATTCTCACACTCTAGCTAAAACACCAAAAACATTCTCACACTCTGGCTAAAACACCAAATACATTCTCACACTCTAGCTAAAACAACAAAAACTTTCTCACACTCTAGCTAAAACACCAAAAACATTCTCACACTCTAGCTAAAACACCAAAAACCTTCTCACACTCTAGCTAAAACACCAAAAACATTCTCACACTCTAGCTAAAACACCAAAAACATTCTCACACTCTGGCTAAAACACCAAAAACATTCTCACACTCAAGCTAAAACACCAAAAACATTCTCACACTCTAGCTAAAACACCCAAAACATTCTCAAACTCTAGCTTAAAAACCAAAAACATTCTCACACTCTAGCTAAAACACCAAAAACATTCTCACACTCTAGCTAAAACACCAAAAACATTCTCACACTCTAGCTAAAACACCCAAAACATTCTCAAACTCTAGCTTAAAAACCAAAAAATTCTCACACTCTAGCTAAAACACCAAATACATTCTCACACTCTAGCTAAAACACCAAAAACATTCTCACACTGTCTAAAACACCAAAAACATTCTCACACTCAAACTAAAACACCAAATACATTCTCACACTCTAGCTAAAACACCAAAAACATTCTCACACTCTGGCTAAAACACCAAAAACATTCTCACACTTTAGCTAAAACACCAAATACATTCTCACACTCTAGCTAAAACACCAAAAACATTCTCACACTCTAGCTAAAAAACCAAAAACATTCTCACACTCTAGCTAAAACACCAAATACATTCTCACACTAGCTAAAACACCAAAAACATTCTCACACTCTAGCTAAAACACCAATAAACATTCTCACACTCTAGCTAAAACACCAAAAACATTCTCACACTCTAGCAAAAACACCAAAAACATTCTCACACTCTAGCTAAAAAACCAAAAACATTTTCACACTCTAGCTAAAACAACAAAAACATTCTCACACTCTAGCTAAAACACCAAAAACATTCTCACACTCTAGCTAAAACAACAAAAACATTCTCACACTCTAGCTAATACACCAAAAACATTCTCACACTCTAGCTAAAACCGCAAAATCACCAAATAGCAACTCATTTTATGTTGATGTTAAAAGGAAAAACAGTCATCACAGGTTCTGTTAGATCACAAGCTGGTAAAATAATATCTTACAATTACAAACACTATAAATTAACAATAACATTAACTAACTTTTCTAAGAAATATATTATGATGAAATCACATATATGATATATCACAATATTACACCTGCATTTATACAAGTCACAATCAGTTTTTAAAATAAACCCAAAGAATTGATAATATAATTTTTTGTAATATAAAGATTTTTTTAATGTTTTCAGTTAGATACTAGCAGCTTTTGTTTTTACTTTAATAAATGTTATATAATGACATTTAATAGAGAATAACAGTTAAATAGACTTTAGCCATTCATTAACTATAATGACTAATTAAATATTTCCTTTAATAGGCTATTTTTTTTTATAAAGCTTTGAATTCTTAAGATTAAAAAAGTTTAATGAAGCTAGTAAATGGAAAACAGGAAAAACAGGATATGAATGAAAGCTATTAGTTATTTTCTTAAATGAATTAAGTTTTTTCCCACATTTAACAGGTTGTTAGTTTATGGTTAGACAACATTAAAGATGTCCTGAAATATAAAATCAGCTAACGGCTGACATTTTTTATTGCTTTGTGTCCTTTCAGAAATCTTTGAGAGGCCAATCACCAATCAGGGCTTAGAAAATAACATTATTTACATTTTATGTCAATCATTTCACATTTTAAATTACAATAATTTCTGATTTTAAAAAACCTCATCCAGGTTTTCAGACTATTCCTAATAATATTACTTCTTAACCATTTGTAAATTGAAAAATAGAAACAACTCGCAGTTTTAAAACAATAAATCATTTCACTATTAGCGGGTTAAAATTATGTGTTTATTTTTGTCCAAACTGCTTTGATTGATTTTTAGTCTACAATTAATTTCTTACTCACTTAACTTAAAACAGATGTAAGTTAATGTTGCTACATAGATGGGGCAGGATAAGAAAAATCATACTGATAAAAAAATTGATTGTGTAATTATACTGATATGGCATATGTACAAGTTATAATACATAAATGGCATCATACATTAGAGATATAAATAGAGGGAAGAGGAGAAGTGACCAATTTGTGATTGTTGTGACAGAGAGTCAACATTTTTGTGAAGATTGTGAATTTTTGGCAGGGGAAATTTTTCCTTTTTTTTCAGGAGGGTGACAACATGATTTATGAAAATGTTCATGAGATTTATTATTTTAATCCATAAATATAACAGTTTTTTTTTTAATTAGATGAAAGAATAACACTGATCATATTTTATAACAGCCAGGGAAATAACAAAACAAAATTCCCATTAAAAAGTTTCTTTAAAAAATTACATTTCTTTAACTTCAAATTTTAGTCTCCAAAAGAAAACATTAATATTATATCAGAGTACTCTAGGAAAAGTTAATTTTGATTTTTAAACAAATCAATACTAAAAAAATGAATGGTGAATCAATTTCAGATCAGTTTGTTGAAAAAAACCTTCTTATTTACTGTTATGGTAGGAAAGTGAAGTTGTTGATGCTCAAATTAACCAACAGATGGAATGTTGTTGTTTTTTTTCTTAAATTAAATAGGAATTTATAAATAGATTTGCCTGATAACACTTCAATCTGCTAACTATTCTCTCGGGAAATTATGGTTTTCTAAAACATGAACAATTTAAAAATTATTCTTAAATTCATGACAAGGGACTAGCATTGATGTCAGCAATTATCTTGCTAAATAAATGAAGCAATGCCACAAAAATTAAATTTGTTTATTAATACCTAAGCTTATGCAAAGTCATCTTATGCTAGAATTAGAATTTATTTCAACAAGAAAAGCTTTAAAAGCAAACTACAAAAATTCATTATAGTTTTGAAAATACTTGATATTGAAAGATAAACATAAATTGGGGTATCAGAAGGTACACTGCAGTGTTGAGCACATATCACCACAAACAAAGTAAGGTTATGGCTAATATAAATAAACTGATCATCTAAAAACTTGATGATGTATTGTATCTGAGAAATATGCACCAATAAAATTCAATGGCAATATTATATAAATAAATACTGTTATTATTATGGTACCATTCCAACACATGATTATTACAATGGCATTGTTCTCTATTAACACATGATTATTACAATGACATTGTTCTCTATCAACACATGATTATTACAATGACATTGTTCTCTATCAACACATGATTATAGCAATGACATTGTTCTCTATCAACACATGATTATAGCAATGACATTGTTCTCTATCAACACATGATTACTACAATGACATTGTTCTCTATCAACACTGATTGAAAGTAGTAAATGGAAAAGGAGTAAGCCTTTGGCTTTCATTAACTCTTTGGATTTCACTGCAGCTAAGTTTTTATTTTTTATATTCATTTTATTTGTGTATTGCTTGTTCGTTGAGGAACCTCTTTGCTGAAACGTGCGCTGTTTTTTACTTCCAGTCAGGCTAACCATACTGTGTTTACTTCTTTCACATTTACTAATTTATTAGCCTGATTGCAGTCTCACCCCCATTTTGTTCACTACCTGATTGAAAGTAGCAGTTCCAGTTTGGTTTTAAATATTAACCCTGGCTTCAACTTCAATAAAGTGCTGACAAACTATGGTTCCCACGTGTAACATCAATGAACACACATATCAAAAATCAATCCAAAATATTCGAGATCTTGGCTTGACAAGCTCAGGGCTTTTCAGCTCCATGTGATCTTGCTGTGCTCTTGTGTCAAACAACTACTTCGGGGGGAAAAAAAGAGGGAATTAGTAAACGTTTGAACAATATTTAACAGCTACAAGCCCCGGTACAATCAGATGATGAGACCACAGCTCAAGATTTGGGCTCCAGCAAAAATGTGTATTTAAACTTTTATTTGAAAAAATATAATTTAAGTAAAATAAAAATATTACTTGACTAAATTTCATTGTTTTTTCTAAAAGGCCAGACTATTTTTGAAGATAATTAGTGTTAACAGGAAAACAAAAAATGGCATTTACAAAGATTGTAGACTTGGATAAATTAAAACAAGTCCATAATTTATGATAATGTACCTGGACTCGGGTCAGATGCTCTACGTTGTGTGACGAATGTTTTTGGGGGTGAACTCCAGTACTGGTGTTGACTCTGTGGATTAAACATTTAATTTGTTTAGCCTTTTATTAATTTTCACCCACTGCACACTGAACATGAAGACTTAAATGTGTTTAGGAAAAGATTTCTTGTCTTATTCCTCATGCTATTAAAGCTATTGACTTTTGGCTTTGGCATTAGTACTTTAGAGAATCAATTTTATACAACTATTTTGATTATTTATATTATCATTGTGCACTGAATTGTGAAAATGGTAACCTACCATGGATAGGGAAATCTTTCTGCAGCATATAAGATAAAATAAAAGATATGACCATACAATAATACATCTGCAATATTGGATTTTATCTATGTTTTAATTACATTAAATTTTATAAAAAAATTTCTAAAACAATAAAATGATTAAAAGTTATTAAGCCATTTCAAAAAAAAAAAAAGAAAAAGAAAAAATTAATTTAAAAGTCAAATGCTTATGCTAAAATTAAATGGAATTGTTTCATGTTTATAACATTTATACCACCCCTATTCATTTATTTAAAACACATTTTAAATTGTCTAACTTGATCATTGATATGTAATTTTAAAGTTTATAATTCTTAACTTCAAAATTTTTGTAACATTGTCAGAGCCATTGGCGCTATGATGCTTTCCGTTGTCTTCAATTTAGAAGGAAAAAAAGGAAAAGACAATCCAATACAAAATATCAATAACTTTTCAATAATTATTGACACCTGTGCAAACAAATGCAAAAATGTATCAAATAAATGTAAAGAGTACAAGTTGAAATAAAATACAAAATAAATTGTAAATTGAATATGAGATCAAAAGAATCTAGCACAAGAAAAGTGCATAACAAGAAACTATCAAATGGTTTGTTAAGCAAACTGAGGAAATAAATAGATTTTGAAAATACAAAACTTAGCTTCACAAAAGACAATTTTCTCAAATATGAAACTTAGTCTTTAGTGTTTATAAGCAACATAGGTGCTTTCCAGCAACAAAGTCACTTATTTGGGACGGGGGGGGGGGGGGTGGTCCCCGAAGCATTTTGTACAAATTTGTACTTGATTGGCATGGGAGGGGGGGCATATTTTCAACAATTATTAATTGTAATTGAAGCCAAAATAACCAAATGATGTAGGATATTAGCAAAGTTTTATAAATGTTTGTAATGGAGGGAACTTGGAAGAAAAAATTATTAAACAACATTCTACCAAACAAACCTCACTGCATCAAAAACTTTTAAAACTGATTAGACTTTTATTTGAGTAAATTAGAAACATTGTTTGTAACCAAATCTATGTCCAATAGGATCAGAGTCCTCATCACCAAAGTCAAGAATTTGAGAATTCTACTTAAACCATTTACCTGAGAAAAAAAAACAGTAGGGAGGGTGTCAAATAGTGCTGACACATTACATTAAAAAGTCTTAAATGTTGTGGCAGGAATGATATGGACGTAGCAACATTTCTAATAATCAACACTTAAAAATTTGGCTTAAGCAACATTATTTGATCTAATTGCAAAGAACAACACAGAAATATAAGCTTATGAATATGATTCTACGCAATCTTATTTGAAGGCATTTCACAATTTCAATAAGAGAAAACAGGGCGTTAAAGAACTTAAGAATACTTTATGTTCCGTTTAAAACATGTATTTTAGGAGAAAATATGATAAAATCAATCATTTCTAAATGTCTTTAGGAAATGTGTACATTTATGCTACTTGTTCCACCATAAGCCATAAGGTAATGTTTAAGTTTAAGGGAAATCAATAAAAAAAAACATATTTAAAAATTGAGAGCTATTAAAAGGTTCAACTGAATTGAGAGAATTCCTGCTGAAAAAATACAACAATTCTCTGTTTTTGTTTAAATTTCATTTATTGCTTCTTGATCAGCATGAAGAAATGTAGACGTTTCAATAAAATAATATTTTTTTTAAAAGACGAAACAAAAAATTCAAACACTTAAAAACATTACAAACTTGCAAATTAAAACCTTTTGATATAAATCTACAATCTTCCTCTCATGTTATTAGCTTTGCTTGCTTTTAAAATATTGATTTTCATTCAGTGTTTTCAAAAACATTTTGTTTTGAGAATTGACCTTATGTTAAGTAATGTTGAACAAACTTCTCTTGAAACCACAGACTTACAAAAGAAGAATTTTCTATTTCCTCAGTGTCTATTAGTCCTTCCTTGCTTACAATAGTTATAAGTCATGCTGGAATATGAGACATGAAATAACACACAAAAAATAGGTGGAATTTTGACAAAGCTAACATATGATTGAAACAAAGGCTAAAATTGTAAGATGCTGTAGTAAAATTTTAAAAATCTTGGTATAATTTAAGTTTTTTTAAAAAATAATTTTGTAAATAAAAGTAATAAAACAAACACATTGAGTGCAAAACTGCTAAAAAGACAGGAATAAATGTTTAACCTCTTGAGTAGTTTAAACATTTGAAATGTTAGAGTATGATTAATTGAAATGCTCAGAACAAACATGTTAAATGTTGATGAATTTGTCAAAAAATTAGTTTTTAATTACAGTTTAGGAAAAATCTTAAAGATTTTTTAAAAAACAAAAAAAACTATAAAAATAAATAATAACTATGTCTATATACAATTTGAAAATCAAGCTCTAAAAGCCAAAAGTTTAAAATCAGTAAAAGTATTTATTTAATTCAAAATTTCTAGGGTACTTTTTATTTTTTACATAAAGACCCATGTTAGTAAAGTTATTTCATTTTTATTGCTTTGTGTATCTTCTTTAATTAACTTATGACTATAAAAAGATGAAATGCAACTGAAACATTGCAATTGTTTTTCACTTGTCTGTTCACAATGGTTTTGAGGCTACTTTCAAATTAATAATTATATTTAAAAAATTATTTAATTAAGGAAATATAAAAGATTAGATGAAAAGATATTGAAGTCATCTAGATTTTAGCTCATTGAAAAGATCTCTTCACTCTTCAGATCTTAATTAAATTTCAAGAAAAATAATAAACAAATTTTTAATGACGTTTTCAACAATGACAAGCCACTCACAATCAGAGCTAAGTTAATGTTTAAAGTTTATGGTATCTACCCCACAGATGTTTTAAAAAAATGCCACAATTTATTTGATGTTGTTTAAAATAAAAACTTGAGAACCATGGCATCAAGATGTTATATTGTTCATGGTAAGCTGACTTCTAACACTTTCAATGATGTTTGTTTTAGTAGTAATTCTGTGGCTAAACTCGCAAACAATGTTTATGTGCATCCAGCATTGCTCCACCTCAAAAAGCTGATAAAGATGAGTTCATCGCTCATCAATAAAATATCATAACATTAATCATCCAACTTTTTAAAAAAAATTTATAATGGAGTTTTATGTGGTGACTAAAAGAGGATCTATATTCTAGTCAGCTACTGGACAAACACAAAACTCTATTCTATACTTCAAGTAATTTCTCATTGGTATGATCAATTTTGATTAAGCTTATATTGAATATAAACTAAACACAGGTTTAATTAAAGATCTTTGTTGCTTTTTTTTTTTTTTTTGTTAATGCTCTTTTCAGGTTCAGTTTTAAACTAAAAAAGCAATAGAGCATAACAGATGCACAGGTACAAAAAGCTCAGATAAAACTTGAGAATATAGAGACCCAAAATAAAGAGTAAAAAGTAACCAAAGTGGTGGAGTATTGATGGTGTGAGGTACAAGTTAAAAGGGCTGCCTATGTACCTTGGGGTAAACACCAGTGTCATGTTCTTCCTAGACTTGCCTCTTAGTCCTGAATGCAACACAGAAATGAAAAATGTATATTCAGTTACAATTTCTTAATCAAGGTCCAATGTACAGGTTTCAAGAGCTGGAATTGATTTTTGCTTGATTTCCACAATAATTCTTCAACTTAGGAAACATCATATTATTCTGAAACCTTATGATTTTGTGTTATTAAATATAACAATTATTAACAAGCAAAAAACTTAATGGCAGTCAAAAAGAAAAAAATATGGCCAACTTAATGTGTAACTATGGTTTCTTATGACATTTCTTAATCTTTTATTTTTCATTTGATCGTCAATCCACACCAGGTAACAGTCACCTCTCTTTGATTAAAATAAAAATTTTCCCTGAGTTCAGATAGTCATGAATGAAGCTCCCTGCATGGAAGCATTTTTTACCACCCAGCAAAGTAATTATACCTCTATATATACATCTATATACATCTATATACCTCTATATACATCTATATACCTCTATATACATCTATATACCTCTATATACCTCTATATACCTCTATATACATCTATATACCTCTATATTTTTAGTCATTTGGAACTATCCTGTCAAGTCATGCATTTAAAAATATGCATTTGTTCAGGTTGTCTGACAAATTTCTAAATGAAGACAGTCCATCTTTATATATATATAAATCTTATAAATACTGAAACAATAGCATAACTTTAAGCCTAGTTCATGGGAAGTTCATTGCAGTGAATGAATATCTGTGTCATAAAAGCAAAGTTGCTTTCATCTTGGATACATCACTATGAGAAAATGTGTCTTTTCATTACATTCGCAAGAAAATTTTCAAAGTGACTTGTTCAGAAGACAAATGAGTCTTGCCCCACAAGTCTGTGTCTCAAATAGAAAATTTTGTTAAAAATCCACTCAAACATAGCATGATGTGATAAGAAAAATCTGATACTAGTATGGCCAAAGTTCATCCCCTACAATATAGCATGATGTGATAAGAAAAATCTGATAGTAGTAAGGTCAAAGTTCATCCACTCAAAGCAGGATGGTGTTAGCTTGGTTAAGAAGACACAGCAAGTCACTCTAATGGCACACTGCAAATGACTATAAGAAGATATTGCCAGAGACTTGATCAAACACATTTAGATAAGCTGAGGAATAATGCTGGGGATGGAAAGCTGTATACAAAATGAAGCCCAGACTCTATAGAGACTTGTAAAACACTTGGTGAAAACTGGCAGGTACAATTACAGCCAGACTTTTAACACAAAGATTTTTCTTTAGTTGTAGACAAATGAACATCTAATATAAATATCAGTATGGACCAGAATAAAATTATGAATTCCACACAAAAAGTTTTCTTTAAAGAAGAAAGAAATCCTCAATAGCAAAGATATTAGTATGGCATTTAAAGCGTTGTTCATTGACCTGGAAATGTTTAGAGCAACTGAGGTGTAAGTTAAAATGGAAGAATATTTTGCACACAAAGCAGTCCAAAAACAAAATCTGAGGGGTACCTTGTACTAAAATAGTCTGTGGTGTGGTGGCGCCATCCTGTCCCATCAGAGGAATCTCTTGAGCCTCTGCAGGGACAGATGGGCCAGTCAATTTCCGGGGGCGGGGGCGGCGTTTCTGCCGCTTGAATAGCCTTTTCCCTGTCTCATTCTCTCCCCCAGACCCTTTAGTTTGCTGACCTTTACCATTAATACCGGTCCTGGCTGTCTGAGTGTTGGATTTCCTTCTGCTCAGGCTCAAGGGTTTATTTCTCCTCTTGGTGTTTGGTCTGAAGAAAGAAAGAGAATGAAAAGAAAAAAAATTACCCTTGTTACCTAACATTCCTATTTTTTGTTAATAGAGATTAAGATAAATGAAAAGTCAACTGTTAAATTTAATACTTATTGATTTTTTACGATTGTATAAAGTTATATTGAAATATTATATCACGTTTATTTTATTTATGATGTATTTGCTTTAAATTGTATCTTTAAATTATTTAAACTCAGAGCAATATCAGATTGTTTCAATGAAATGAGCTCAGAATGTTTGGGAAGCTTTTGATTACTAAATAAACATAAAAAATATGACAATGGCAACAGGACCAAAAGATGAATGGTATTCAAATCCAAGTAAAGAGACATAAGCTAATCTGAAATGAGATGGCTAAAAAATTAAAAGATTTAATTCCTTCAGCTGCTATTTTTGTACTGTTAGGATTATTTGTCCCCATGTTCTTTAAGATCAATGTTTAAAATCAACCAATGAACTCTTTAAAGTCACTAGATATGAAAATAAAAATCACTCTGAAGATCAACTACCGTGATCATGTAAGGAATGAAGAAGTCCAAAGAAGGACTTGCACACAAAGGCTCGACATGAGAATTGTTCCCACATTAATGCCAATCTTGTGAGACTGAAACCCCATACACACACTCCCAAACCTCTGTACAAAATATATTTTAAAAATACCTGTACAATTCTATATTTCTGACAAGTTTTTGTTTTATACAACCTTATTCACATTCATAAATTCTGCCATTCATATCAATGATACTTCATATTTTAAAGATCAAATATTTAATCTAGGACTTGGAAAGCCACACAAAAAAATGGTCATTCGATACCAATTTTTAGCACTTCCATTCCAGGAAAAACTCACAAATTCAGTGAAAGGTCAATTTAGTTTGAACATTCCAAAACTAAATGAAAACTAAGGACAAACCTTGTGCAATCCAAGGGAGACCACCAAAAGAACAGTTGAAACAAGAAAAGAGGATTTTAGACTGACATATGCTATACTATTCACTGATAAACCTTTGACTAAGGTAAAATTTATTTTCAAACTATGTGTGAGAAAATCTTAATTTTTCTTATTGAATTTTATTTAAAAAACAAAAACGTGACAACATTTGCATGGTGGTTGCATTTTATGGTCTGTTTTAATTTTTGTGGAGTCTTTTTCAAGAGCATAAGATTTTATTGTGATTTTATTCCAAAGTTTACAAATAGATTTTTTTGTCCCCATATTTCTTTGTAATGTCTTCAGTTTCTGTGTAGTTTCACTCAAGACTAAGTGATGGTATAATAGTATATCTAATTTGCTGACTTATTCAATCCAGCCTGATACATCATAACTTTATCATGAAGACAATGTTTATAAACATCTCTCTGATTTTACTTTAATCTCAAACTATAAGTAGTTATAATATAAATATATATATAAATGATGCCCAACTTTCTCAAATGTGATATATTTACAATAACATCCACAAATACACAGTCTCCCCTCATCCCTGATGAATTTCACAATTAATACTCAATCTCTTCATTCCTGGTTCATTTGAATATTTTAAACTTTGGTTATACTAAATTTTACAACATACAGAAATTCTAATAATCAATGATAAGCATAGTTAAACACTCCTATTAAAAAACTTTAAATGTCAACCAAAGTTCAGGAGGAAAGAAAGAAATGGGGGGGGGGGGTAATTTTACCCAGCAGCATCACGTCCTTCTGTGACAGGATCATCAACATCTTCCATCAAAGGTACATCAGAGTTGTCCAGCATGGCAAGCGCAGATTTAGGCAACAAATCCTGGCCAATTATTTCTTCATGTGGAAGTTGTCTGGCTGAGGTGTAGGACGGACAAGACCACGTCTGCCTTTTATTGTCCTGTGACAGCAGTGTACTCATAGCCTGATCCTTTCCAGGTGTCGCTGGTACATGAAACCTAGACGTGCCGACCTGGAGTGGAACACGAGCAGTTGCCCGTCTATTCACCTAAAAAAAAATTCACTTCCTTTCACTTTTCTTCACAAATAAAAATTGTATGTTCTTTTGATATGCAGTAATTTAAGGAATTTAAACTATAGACTGATATTCCTGATTAAAGTCTGAAACTGCTTCAAATAATTTGTGTGATTTGATAATTGATATATAGGTTCATGGGACCAATTCCTCATGAACTTAGAGTTGACAACATCATAACATTCTAGGCAAATAAAGATGAATGCAACCATTCTAATAATCACAGAGGACTGTGTGTGCCTGGTTTAGTTGGTAAGATTTACATTCTTCTCATCCTTGAGAGCCTGTAGATCTGGACCACTTAATGTGGCTGCTGATTTGGTCAGTAAGTTAAGACATGATAAGCTCAGTAGCAGAAGAGGTGCCAAGAGCACCAAAAAAACACTGTATAATGGTTTCATAGATTTTATCAATGCATTAGACTTGGTATACCAGAATTCAGAGTACTGTCTAAATCGGCACAAAATCATAGATATTTCAGGTAAATATAAACATTGAAACAGTTTAGTCCTGTTAGAGTCATGTAATATCATAGTTATTTCAGGTAAATATAAACATTGAACCAGTTCAGTCCTGTTAGAGTCATGTAATATCATAGTTATTTCAGGTAAATATAAACATTGAACCAGTTTAGTCCTGTTAGAGTCATGTAATATATTTAAAGATAATGACCTGCTTGAGATGATAAAACTTGCTTTCCTCTCGGGACTGGTTCATGGACGACAACTCTTGTTGCCTGGATGTCTGGTAGCACAACTCAGGGTCTTGAGTTTTGAACACAATCTCTCCATCCCTGACCCTCATATTTGGCTCGGATGAATCTTGGCGATTAAAACGGTGGTCATCGTTGAGAGCTGCTGGCGAGCTGTTCCTGTGACCATGGGCTCGTGTGGCTGACCCATTGTAAGGCAGGCGTCTTCTTGCGGACTGCCCCTGGGGCATTATGGAAGACCTCTGTGCTGCAAGCCAATCATTTAAAACTAGTTTGAAGAAGTTCGTGAACAATTTTTATTCTTTCTTAATAACTGAAAAACTGGAAAATCCAGGGTACAAAGAATATCAAAAGAGATCATGAGAGATAAAGCAGAAGAGATGGGAAAAGGTTGGCAATTTTTGGAACAGTTAAAAAGGTTGATGGAAATAGAGGAAACCTATTGATGGCCTAGAAGATAAACTCAAAGGCCAAGTCATGAAAGACAGGTCTGCCGTCCTCTTTTCAGTAATTTTCTAATAGCCGCTATATAGATGTACAGTATTTTCCAGCGTATATGATGATTTTTAACCCCTAAAAAATCTTCTCAAAAGTCCTGGGTCGTCTTGTCGTATGTGTACCTTAATACAATACAGCACCAGTACAGTGATACAGTGCTGTATACAAATGGCTAACAGTCAAGACATCATCATGTTTCCACCAGCAAGAAGAAGAAAATATGAAACCAATTAGAAACTTAAAGTGTGTTGGAAGAGGGGTGGTCTTACATGGCAAAAATAGCTTAAAACATAATAATATATTTAAACAGGAAAAGTTGGGGGTGGTCTTATAAGCCCTGCTGTCTTAAATGTTAAATATAAAATATTTATTTTTCAGTACTTAGCTGGTACATGTGAAAAATGCAGTGCAGTTCAAAAAATAATTAAATAAGTCTTAGTCTGATCTAACTCAAAGGTATAGCAAATAGCTGACCCCATGTTTTGAATTGACTTTGTGTGAATTAATGTGAACAAAATGTTTAGAATTCATTATAAAATAATTATTTACTGATGACTTAAGCTCTTGTCAAGAAAGTGGAATTAAGTCTACAGATCAATCATTTGGTTAATCTAGATTCTAAGTCTGAGTTTTATCAAGAATATGTTTCTAGTTCAAGTGAGATATTCTCATATTTGTATTGTGTGTATGGAAAAAACACTCCAGGTGTGATAAGCAAATTTCTGGAGTTTATTAGGGTGTTGAGCAATATCTTGAACTGTGAAAAACAAGACTCATCATTCTAGGTGCTTTGGCACATAGGGGTGGAATATTGGTACTAGATGAAGCATAGATGTATCTCTTACTGTCTCCATTGTCATCTAGTTTTAAACACTTGTTTGGATTACATTTTTCTACAGCAGCTTGTTGTTTCTTTAACTCTTCAATGTTGAGTTCAGGTATAGGGTATAACTAGGTTCAGTGCCTTAAAGTCCAATAAGTTCAAGCCATGAATAACTAGGTTCAGTGCCTTGAAGTCTAATAGATTTTAGCCATGAATAACTAGGTTCAGGGCCTTAAAGTCCAATAAGTTCAAGCCATGAATAACTAGGTTCAGTGCCTTAAAGTCCAATAGGTTTAAGCCCTGAATAACTAGATTCAGGGCCATAAAGACCAATAGGTTTAAGCCATGAACAACTAGGTTCAGTGCCTTAACATCCAATAAGTTCAAGCCATTAATAACTCTTCTAATGATGAAGCATCCTCCTTTATCCTATATCCTCTGTCATTTTTTATCCTTTCCTTTTATTTTACATAAATATTTTATGATATAGTAAATTTTAATAATTTAAATAATTGCTCATGTAAGTGCGTATTTAATGTTTATTGTACTGATGAAACATTTACTGTCATGTTCGTTTAAAAATAAAGCTAAAATTTATTGTTTTCATTACACAATTTGATTGTGTATTTTGTATTTTATTTCAAAGCTTTATCTCAGTCCCATTCTACACTAGTAATGACCTTGACATAAGTTCCTTTTAGTCCTAATCCCTACCTTCTCTGACTGGTCCAAGCTCTCTTTTCTGTGGCCCTGCTTGTCCTGAGTTCTGGATGGCCTGCCTGGGATATAAACGACTTGATATTTCCATGGCTGGCTTCAGTTTTGGTGCTGCATTAGTTACAACTGTTCCGAATTCAGAAATGCTAGCTCTCCTGCTCTGTGCAGCTTGAAGAGACCTTCAAGAAATGAAACATTTGGTGAGTTTATTTGCACCAAGTCATGAACAAAAAAAAAGTTAAGTGCCACAATAAAACCATTGGCATGGGCAGGTCTTATCAAAGTGTCAGTGATTTCCAAAAACATTTTCCATATACCCATATTATGATGATTATTAGTGAATGTTAAAATACCATATTCCACCATGAAAACAAAATTACAGAGTATTAAACACAGATAAAATTTTAAAAGCTGTAAGTAGAATATTAAAATATTTTTCAGGATGCTTTAATGGGAGCGACTTGGAATCAACGCCTTGTGTCAGTTCAGCCCACTTTTTATCTCCCCTAATGATAACTCTGACAGGAGACCTCCCAAAATTTGACAGCTGAACAAGCTAGACACCTCAGGGCATAACATTATTTGTATCTGTACTAATCTTATTTCCTAAACAGGTTTATTGTAGATTTGTTTGAAAGAAGTTGACATCTAGTCGGGGGGGGGAAGGTTTAAAAGAAGTTGACATCTTGTGGGGGGGGGGGGGGAAAGGGTTTTAAAAAATTTAAATCCTAGGGGAGGGGAAAAAAAAAAANGAGAAAGGTTTTTAAAAAGTTGACATCTAGTGGAAGGGTAAAAAAAACATATGAACTAAAAGATAAAAGAAGTTGACATCTAGTGGGAGGAGAGGAATTGTTTAAATAAAAAATTAAAATGCTCTATTTTCAAACAATGAAAATGAGTTAAACTTTTTTTTATATTTCAGACTTTTGAAAGCCAATCTTCAAAACTCATAAACAAATATTTTCAGCCCACAGTATAAAATTTAACAACGTAATTGAAATGCCTGTCCTTTAAAGATGATGTTACAGAAGGGACATACCCAGTATTTTTGTTGTTAAGAAATTTCATTGGCAAATTCCTAGGTCCTCTGGGCAGACCCCTGAGTCCTCTGAGGTAACGTCTGACTGATTCACGCACCCCAAACAAGTTGTTGTGTTCAGACAAGGTCACACGGGACCATGGATTCATATTAATGAGGTCCAGTGCTGCAATAGCTACAGCCTTACCAACCTAAAAACGCAAGAAAGAAAAATAACAATTTTTTTTTTTTGAAAAGAACAAAATATTATTTGAGTTCCATTATATACAGATATAATTAGGTCATTTTTGTTTCGTCAGTATGGTAGCTTGAATCAGCTCTTGAAAATAGACTTGAAAATTTATCAAATTATAGACAACAGAAGCTTCTGAATTATGTTTACAACATAATCATCATGAAGTACATTATCAAATAGATGAATATTTAATGATGATGCTTCAGTTTACTTGTTGACAACAAGGGTAGAACATTAAAGAGAAACCTCCAAATAGTGATATCAATGACACAGAGATTTATTTACTAATTGTATTAAGTGGTCAGTTTGTTTTTGATTTGTGTTTGTTCTTTTGCACTCAAATAATGTTGTCTATGTCCAAAAAAAATATATTTTAAAACCTCTTCCCCTGTATAAAAATTTTTGATCTTATTTTTCCATTAAACATCCAAAGGTGAGAAAGTATTGGGAGGAGATTATTTTGATCACTTACATCTTCAAAGTGAGCCTGGGTGTATTTTGGTGGGAAGCCAGCCATCGGTGGAGGTGTGGCTCTTCCGTTATCATTGGAGGTTGGAGGGACTGTGTTGACCATACGGCCAGTGTTGTAATTGCATTCTAATGTATAACTGCATGGGATGAGAGAATGTAAACAAGAAATTAAATTAGTATTTAGAACCTGTTATTATCTAGGACATTAAATTATGTAATGGATTATAAGAATAATGGAAAATCATTTTTTTTAAACTTCTGATTTTGGGAAATACAGTTTGAATAAGCCTAACAATTATTCAAATATTAAATCTAAGTGTCACAAACTAGTATTAATTTGTATGTCATAAATACAAGTTTAGGGATGAACAAATATATCACTTAGTAGTTTGTTTTTTTTAGCTTCAGTAATTTAATCAATTTTGTACAATACACACAAAAAAAGACAACAACGTTTTGCAGCAAATCATATATTTCTAAATTAAATTACTTATGAACCTGATATCTAGAGACAAAAAAAGTCCTAATCTAATGCCATCATTAGTTCATGAAAAAGCTTATTTAGATTTACCTATGAATTAGTCCTGTAGCTTTGTATATAGCCACACGTCCGCTGCCTTCTTTAGACATGCCATCTCTCTTATCCTTCAGGTACATGTTCTTCTCTGAGAAGTTGCAGGCAGTGAAATCAAAGTGGGCAGTGTTGAAAGCAATCAGCCGTGGGTATAACATGTTCTCAACCTGGCATGTGATGGTGATATAAAAATAAGAAACATTCAGGCATAGTTAGATGTTTCAAATTACCAAAAAAATCGGTTTCATATAATAATAAGAGAAACTGAATTTAGAGATTATTTTCAAATATGTTTTGATCACTTTCTTTGGAAAAGTTGCTAATAGCTTAATTTGATTTGTTGTTGTTTTTTTTTTTTTGT
This sequence comes from Radix auricularia, assembly GCA_002072015.1. Lineage (NCBI taxonomy): Eukaryota > Metazoa > Mollusca > Gastropoda > Lymnaeidae > Radix > Radix auricularia. The sequence goes on along the minus strand of MUZC01003599.1, from coordinate 68,443 downwards.
TTTTTTTATGAAGAATGCTTAAAATCAAAAGATAGATTTTTAAAATAAAAAAATAATTAAAAAAATAAGAATACTTATTTTAAACATTTAGATAAGCGCTATTTCATATTTTTATCTCAGATCAAATCGACCATCTAGTTAACTTTTTTTCAAACAATACAGAAGTTAATACATTGTCATTTGAACCTAGAGTTAATACTTTTGACTATTCCTATCTATATCTACATGTAATCATAATTCTAGTCATTAAAAATGAATTCTAAAAATTAAATATACACCAACTAAATTGTGCCTAATATAGCATGATATTCATGGCCTTGGACTAATTTATCCATCTCAGCCAAAACAGAATTTAAAGAAATTTACTTGCATGCTTGAGTATTTTAATTTGAATATATTATATTTATATTAATTTGAATATAAATATATACTTTTATTTACACATAAATTGATTTTAAAATGTAAAAAAACTTGAGTTCTAACAATTCTTTTTAAAAATTAAAGTACAAATAAAGACAAATATAAAAATAACATAAATTTTACCTGTATGTCTTCATTCTCAAAGTAATTCCCATAAATAAAACAACCCCGTTTGGAGGCGTGTCCATGCAGGTCAACATACATGGCTATGCCGCTGCACTCTGGGGAAATTTTAAGCAGTTCCGGATCACGCAGATGTGGGGCATTTGAACCATCTCCTAGCTCAGATATCTCTATATCACCTTCATCTTCTGACCCCTCATTTCCTAGATGTTCAGTGATTGTTTCCATGGCCTTGTTCTCATCATCATCATCATCTGTGTCCAAGCCTATGCAGAATGCTCCACTGCATTCAAATACAATTATAATAATAATAACAATTATAAAATGATAATTTATGTAGCGCTGTACCCCATTAAGAAACTAGGTCACAGCTTTTTACTTATAAAAAAAACATACAAGTAAGTATCAATGAATTCAATAAAGATTCATATCCTACAACCACAGAATGGTACACATAAGATACGTTTATGGTTAGAAGAAATGTTTCATTAATTTTGAAAGTCAAGTTTGAAGAGATGTGTCTTGAGTGCAGTCTTGAAGGCTTTAGTAGTAGGAATACTGCAATATGTAATGGTAGAGAATTTTATTGTTTGGTGGCACAAATAGAGGAGACCTTTGGCCAAGTGTTTAGTGTGTGTCTTATAAACACAGAGAATACGTGTGTCTGCAGAAGCTGATGAGTGGGTGAGTAGACAGAGAGAATACATGTGTTTGATGAGTGGGTGAGTAGACAGAGAGAATACGTGTGTCTGATGAGTGGGTGAGTAGACAGAGAGAGTACGTGTGTCTGATGAGTGGGTGAGTAGACAGAGAGAATATGTGTGTCTGATGAGTGGGTGAGTAGACAGAGAGAATATGTGTGTCTGATGAGTGGGTGAGTAGACAGAGAGAATATGTGTGTCTGCAGAAGCTATGAGTGGGTGAGTAGACAGAGAGAATTTTGATAAGATAGGAAGGACATGAGTCACAAAAGAAGTTGTGACAGAGAACGAACAGTTTGTAATCAATTCAGGCTTGTACAGGAAGTCAATAATTTTAAATGGTCTTGTAACATTTTATTTTACAAATAAAACCATAAGCTAGATTAAAAGAATAATGACATTAGAAGAAACTTATTTTACATACCTATTACATATCTTAATTTTGCTGAAGATATTAATGAGTACAGTTAGAGAAAATAATATGTAATACTGATTCTATTTCTTTTTTAACAAAAAACAAAAGCAATATTTGGGGTGGTTTTAATTGTTGTAAAGTAAAACTATGTTTTCAATAACAAGTAAAATCAGTGTAGACAATACGACTTGCCTGTTCTTGTTGAAGTCCTCTGACATGTTTAATGAAGAGAGTTTCAGTCTGAGATCTGAGTCAACACGTAATGCTTCAATCTGGCCCACTTCTATTTTCTGTTCCTTTGCATCAAACAAGCTAATCTGAACAAACAAGGGATACAGAAAGAAAGTGTTGGGTAAACTGCTTTAAAAAACCACCTCGCACCTGCAATGGGAATATAGAGTATTTCAACAATTTTGAAACTTGTGACATTGAAAAAATATAGAAGAAAATAATCTAAATCTAGTTTAAATATTATGTTTGCCACATCTAACACACATAACAGTAATGATATAAAAACGATTATGAAGACAGAACATTTATTCAATCATGTTGTACTATGACCAAAGTTCCCTATAAGCTGTGTGGCTGCATGGCAATCTGCCAGTTACTGTAAAGCTAATTTTGATGAGGACAATATATGTATCTTTTTGGGATGTACATTTTTGCACAGAAAAAAATGGATAATTTGTATGAAATAATTTTTTTTTCACATAAAAGCAAAGAAACTTAGAGGGAACAAAGACTATGACATAATCATACATTTAATTCAGCATGTTATGCGCGTTTATTAACTCTTAATTTGCCATAAGGTTTTTGGAAAACTTCCGCCTCAGTTCCATAAGAATTTCCCGAATTGCGATCAACCGGTTATGAAATTTTAAAAATTGCGTAAAATCCATTTATATTATTATTGTCATACTGACATCATCTTTTAGGATAAGAATGGTTATTTTATGTATCCGAAAGACCGTTTTGAGTTTAAAACTATTTTTACCTGTAGTTTAGTACTATTATTTTAGTAATAAACTATAGCAAAACCGCAAAAAAAAAAGTAAAAACTTCCAAAAAACTTCGCTAATCGAGCCGTAACACTAGCGAGGTAAACAGCCGCTATTGCCGGAAGTCAAAAACATCGTTTTTCACGCACTGAAGAGATTTTATTTTCTGTAATTTTGTTTCTAAAGAGAGTTCTATCGAGTCGCGCATTACCGCTCTTTGGTAAAAAAATGGCAAACCGTGGATTACCGCGCTTTGGCACATTAAGAGTTAAAATTATTTACAAATTTCCTAGCAGTAAAAAAAAGACATTCTCATACTACCCACAATGCTACTGTCTGAAGAGGAAGCCTCGCCTGCCAGATTGTTCATTGTGTAGTCATTATCATCCAGATTAGCAAGGTCAAGGGGCTCCACTGATACTTGCTCCTTGCCTTGGTAAAAATTATCTGGGTAATCTCCTCCTGGTTGAGCAGTATTCTCTGAAGAGAGCTTCCACGCGCTCACCCCCGGGCTCAAAGATCGGACAGGGTGTGGTGCATGGTAAAACTCAGTCTCATTTGTAGCAGCGGGATGATAGCCATGGTGAAGTTGATGCTCCGCAGTTGTTGATGACCCGTGCTCCGCAGTATGCCCTAAAGTGTTGTGTGCCATTTGTGCGACATTTGATTGGTTTTGTTCTAAATGACAGGTATCTTGGTGACGGTTAAAACCCTCTGAAGTTTTCTGGGCATCTTGAAAATGGAGGTTTGTCTCCCCTAGCGGAGGCAGGTAAGCGTTAGGGGCATGGGCTGGCCAGTGGATGTCATCCCCGTACATCCCATGTGGAATATTTGATCGACGATGGCTGTCAATGTTATGCTGGTAATGCTGTTTGAAGATGGCAGCCTGTTGTGTGGTGATGCTGTCCGGTGTGCTCAGAAGACCATCATCGTTGAAGGACTCGGACATCTCACCAGGGTTTATCAAGGGTGACGCCCCACTAGTGTAAGCGCTGAAAGATTTGGCAGATTCATCACAGTTCTTGGCAGAGCTTGAGCAGGAGGATGCGTAGCCCGCGGGGGTCGATGGGACTCTTTCCCCGCCTGGAAAGGTTATGTTGACATTGTCGAGACCGTTTTCTGTCCGAACTCGATCTTGGACATGGTGGTACACAATGAGACTCTTAGCGGCATAAATGGATGGGTGGAATTCAGGATTGGGGTCAAGGTAGACCCGATTGAGATTAACACCACGAGGGTCTGTCCGGTAATGGCCTCGAAAGACACCATCTGGGTTCAACATTGGAATGAGTTTAAAGACATACTGCTGTCGCAGAATGCTTGCCCTCGGGTCGTTTTCTCGCAAGATGAAATTTAGAAACCCATTGAACACATGGCTTGCAGGAGTCTCCCCTGGGTGGACACGACTGCTGAGCAAGAACACCTGTAAAAATATATAGTATTTGGGGAAATGACCTAATATTTGTACAATTTGGTAGAGCTGAATCTCACATCATAAGAGACCTCAAGAGCAATGTTCCCTATAAGGTTTTTTTATCCTTGTGTCAAGTAGAAAAACATTGTGTACAAGTACAAACTCAGACACCATTCATTTTTTTTTCTTCAGTATTCATCAACATTTGCTGTGCTGCATCAGTCAGATATCTGCACAGTAGCTTAAAGGGAACATTGCTTAAGACATGAATTTACAGAAATGTTGTAGAAAACTGGGTTATTTAGAGGACCAAATTAAATTCTTTTATCTCACCTTCATTATCTGCTGGTTCCCCTCATGAGTATTTTGATATTGGTAAAAGTAACTATGTCAATGTGTAAAGTTAAACTTTGTCAATGTGTAAAGTTAAACTTTGTCAATGTGTAAAGTTAAACTTTGTCAATGTGTAAAGTTAATTGTCAATGTGTAAAGTTAAACTTTGTCAATGTGTAAAGTTAAACTTTGTCGATGTGTAAAGTTAAACTTTGTCAATGTGTAAAGTTAAACTTTGTCAATGTGTAAAGTTAATTGTCAATGTGTAAAGTTAAACTTTGTCAATGTGTAAAGTTAAACTTTGTCAATATGTAAAGTTAAACTTTGTTAAATATTATAAATACGTTTAATGACACGGTAGTTATCTCTATTCCATTGTCATTCTTTCATTTACCAACTGAATCTTAATGAATGACTCTTTATCAAAGTTCTCTGTTATTCAATGATGCACTTTTGAAATTAAAAAAAAAACATTGAGTTGTCATATTGAACTCAAAATATTAAATGAATACCACATGTTATCATCCAGTTTATTCCTAGTACCTTTTTACCCACAAATCTCTTGCATCTGGGCGTTTCCTTATCAGGGAAAAGGTTTATATCAAACTTAGGTTCCTCTGTATCTGTTATCCCATGGCAAGATGAAACTGTGATGAGATCGACCCTCAACTTGTCTAGTGAATGGCACAGCAGCTCACGATGGTAGTAGATTTTCTCAGGGTCACTGGGGGCAATTAAACATGGGAATATGATGATAAAGAGCTTAAAAATAACATGGAAACCAATGATCACAAAGTACTGAAATTAACGTTGATTGAAGAATAAAAATAATCACTGATCATTTACCCCACACTGCAATAGACACAACACATGGTAATAAAAATGAAAATTTGTTTGCTAAAGAGCTTATGGTTGATATTTTAACTTTTCACTTAATTTATAAAGTACCAAGATTTTCCAGTCCATAAATGGTAGTCTAAATTCAGAAATTTTTATAAACATTTGATTTTTTTTTTCTTTTTAGAAACAAAGAATTTTGAGAATCAAATGATGCCTGTTGATGGATATCAAGAACATGTATTTTTGAACATTTAGGGGTTTTCCAATTTAAACAACAAAATTAAATGAATTTCTTAAATTATTTCAAGCTACTTATTCCTAAATTGTGTAATTGGGTAAAGTTTTAATCAAGTCAAAGGTTTATTTTTTAATCAAATGCCATTCCATTTTGTAAGGACAAAAGAAAAATCAAAATTAAATGACATTCTTTCATATGCATTTTATAAGTTGGTGAAAGGTTGTTAATTTCTCATCTAAAGTCAGATTATTTTAAGCAAATCCCAGTCTGAAATTTGCATACAAAGATGAGAAGCACTCATCATTTTATTAAATTCAGCTGCCCTGACGGACTATTATTATCTCAGACTTTCAGCATACACACGTTTTTGAGTTGTAGGTCTGACATGCAGAAAACAAACTGTCCAGGTCATTGAGCTGGTTTTGACTTTCACCGTAAGACCACGGGGTGCAGAAGGCAAAGTACACTGTTCCAATTTTCACCTCCGGGAAGCGATATGTGAATCTCAAGATAAACTGGTTATCAACTGTCTGTGGATTGTGGAAGAAATTAAAATCAAAATTTTTAACTTTGATTGATTACTATTTGAAAAAGTTAAATATTTTTAGCATTCCTTTTAAATCTTGGTTATTTCTGGTGAAAAAAGTTTGAGAAGCTAGCAGAAATTTAATAAAAAACAAAAATAGGTTTTTATAATTTCTTTATGTAAATCTTCAACCATTGAGTTCATAAATAAATAAAAAATGTATAGAGCTTTTATAGGAAAATTTGCTTTTAAGTCTTTAGTCGATCTTAAAAAATTAGATACAAACCTCAAAAGTGGGTCTATCTCTAATTCGTTCCCATTTTGGTTTGCCTGGCAATATTCTTACTATTGGAGCTAGACCCTGACTATATAGCTTGCCCTGTTTGTTCATGTTCATTATGTTGATTTTGATCAGTCTGTTGCTCTGCCAACCACGAATGCCAAAGTAAAACCAAGACCTGAATGTAAAATAGTTGACTTGAATTTATTTAAATAAAATCAGGATGGGTGATAACAATATTGAAGTGATTTAATAAATAAAGATTTATTTGAAAATTTAATTACATTACATTTAAGAAAAAGGTGCTTTTAGGGGTAAAATTTAGGAAAAGCCTGATCACTTAGGCTCTAGCTACCAGAAAGCTAATTCTTAATTATTACCTGAGAGTAATACATTTTAAATGAGGCTTTGTAAACAGGAAGACTATATCAAATTTGAAATACATGATGAATTAAATGCATTTGTCACATCTTTTAATATCTGAGTTACTTTAATTTATTTTTTATGGAAAGAGCTAAAAAGTTTAGTGCTATCTAGGACAGAACATCCCTTTTCCTATACAAACACAGATGATTCTATAATTCTTTTTTTTTTTGTTAAAATTTAACAAAATAAATTAGATTTGCCACCCCTTCTTAAATCCTGCTCATGGCTCTCAACTACATGTATTTTGCTCATTCCTAATGCCAGAAAAAAAAGATATTAGTAATTTTCACAAGAGCAAGGTGTAGCCTGATTGTCAAGGGCTTTTTAAATTATTTTTTTCACTTATTTTTTCAACTGGCTTAAATTTCAAGTGTGTGATGCTCTAATTCCAAACAAGTTGATTCCCTTTCTGTATTGTTTTACAAGAAACAAAAGCCATTATTTTATTTATAGTTTAATATTCAAACTGTATGGCTGGGGGTTCCAAAGGAGAAAATTCAAGAAGTTGTCAGTACTGAATTTTAAAAATTCATAGCTAAATGATTAAATCTAGATGTTTGTCTACATATTATATCATTCAGTCAATAACTATTTCTCACAAAACGTGCTCCTGTGGATAAATGAAGTCTCATCTTTGAAGGCTCATTTTCTAAAATAACTGTACAGACTTGCAATTTTGTTAATCGAATGACAATTAAGTCAAGAATATGGCTGACAGGTGTAAAACTATAAAGTCCTAGAATATTTTGGGAAAAAAATAATTAAATTATTTCTCAATTAAAGTTATTTCAGGTCTTTTTAAATGCAGATACATGTGTATTATGTTTTACCCAAATACTTAATTGTAAACTTGGTCACTAAGCATCATTATATTATTTTGCAAAATAGTTAAGTGGAACATTATGAAAAAAAGGGTGATATCCACCCTAGTAATATATTAAATGCTTAGAAAAATCATGCATACCAATTTTTTTAATATTTTTTTTTGCAAATGTGTAATAAATGGTTTTGGTGCTAAATTCAAAGAAGACAAATATTTTTTCTTGCATGTTCCATGAAGAAATCATAAGTTTTTTTAGCATTTGACAAAAAGAAACAAATGTAAGAAGATGAATAAAAATTGGAAATAAAAAAACATTCTATTCTAAAAAAATAAAAATCTTGAATGAGTTATCCTGTATTTATTTTCCCTGTAGGGTTTTATATCAAACATAACACCTGATCAACATAAGAAATAAATTGAATATTTGGTGATCAATACAGTGTTTTCCATAGTGAATCCTGATGAAATTAATAGATCTACCTATTGGGGTTTTCAAATTGAGTCCCTGCACAGTCTGGGTTAGTCCACACATTGAACTCATAATCAGGCTTAATTTCTATCCCTGAGACTGTTTGAATATTGTTTGCTGCAAAAAAACACAAAGAAGGCATTTTTCATAAATAAATGGATCACAAAATAAAACTATGTCACTTCAAATCTAGTAAAGATTCATGTGTGTTTGAGGAGTGAAATCATATGAATAATTTTATTGCTCCATTGTCCCCCCCCCCCTTTTCCCACCATACATAAGCATAAAATTTACGAAATCCAAGAATCTCTCCTAAAAATGCTAATGTAAATTACTATTTGAAAACAAAATGGTACGTTTTTTTAAAATAATACATGTACAATGTAAATCTTTATGTATATTTTAACATAAACTACCATACTTACAACATTCAGTTCCTTCATCTTCTTTGGAAACCTTTTCAACTTTAGCTAGGTTTCCAGAATCAAATTTGGATGTAAAGTAAAGAGACCCAAATTTTATCTCCATACTTGATTTATTGCTTCACCTATAATCATAGTTTTGTAGAATTTTATACTTTCTAAAGCTTTCAAATGTTAATACTTCTGATGTCTTGTGAAATTGTCAAATGTGAACTAAGTGTAATTAAAGTTTGATGCCTTAACGTTTTTGCTCCAAAGCGTGGTAACGCGGGCCTCAATAGAACTCTCTTTAGAAACTAAATCACAGAAAGTAAATACTCTTCAGTGCGTGAAAGATGACGTATTCGACTTCTGGTAATGGCGGCCATTTCCCTCGTTAGTGTTTTGCTCCATTCGCGAAGTTTTTTGTAGTTTTTATGGGTTTTTTTTTTTTTTGAAGATATGATTTTGCTATAATTCATTATGAAAATAATATTTCTAAACTACAGGTAAAAATAATTTTAAACCCAAGACGGTCTTTTGGTTATGTAAATTAACCATTCTTATCTTTATAATATAAATTATACATTTTAAGCAATTTTTTTAATTTCATAACCAGTTGATTGCAAAACGGGAAATCCTTAAGGAATTGAGGCAGAAGTTTGCCGAAAACCTTCTGGGGCATTAAACGTTAATTATTGTCTTAAGTTATTGAATAGTTTAGTCACAGTCACATTGAAATATAAACTATTAACAATAGTATCTGATATAGTACACATACATTATGCATAAATTAAAACCTGTATTGGAAACGTAAGCTTTCAGTTATCTATTTAAAAATTAAATACACACAGTTATAATTAAGGTTGTTAAATCCCTCATTTTTGAGGACCAGTTAACCATTCAAAAAAAGAATTTTCGCCCCGGTTTGTCTGATTTAACATCCAAGCGCCTATTATGTACCAATGCTAGTATTTATCTCTGCTGTGCTACCGCCAAAACAGCAGGGGAAAAAAAGTTTTGAAATATATTTCTAAAATAAAAATTGTTGCAACAAAGAAGTAAACCGGAAAGATGAATATTTAATTTTATGTATTTAAACTGCATGTTATCAAATATTTTAAAGTCAGCTTGTTTGAGAGGACTGATTAACCCTTTAAAAAAGACTGTTTTATTGTGCTGTCCTTATTTTTCCTTAATTTTTTGAGAACCAACAAAGAGAGTGTATCAATTTTTCGCCTCCCACCGTGTGATGGTGACTTCAAAGAACATGTGATGTCACCTCCCACTTGTGTTCAGTTCTGATGCGCTGTGCTCCTTTTCCAACGAACACTAAATTAATTTTTTAGAAAACATCAAATTTTATATCGATGTTGTAATTTTAAGTCAAATACCTTTGAAAACTGTCAATATAAGACCAAAATCGAATTTGATGACACTCTGTTAGTAGTACTGTTAGAGGTATCTGTCATCTTTTAATTTAAATAGTAACACTCAAGGCCTTGAACGTTATTCACATTTTGACATCTCCGATCGCTGTGTGTTAATATTAGTGCTTGTACTATGCTTTGTCAACTTAGCGAGTTTTTAAAAAATTGTTCACTAGCCGAACTCCACTAGTAGTGATAATGTGTATTTTTATATTATTTATAAACCGGAAAACGCTTTGATGTCACGGTCACTCGCGTAGTGGCTCTGGTATTCTGCCGTAACGCATATAATACGACATTAATTATTAATAGATTGAGCTTATTTATGTGTGTATTTATTCTAAAATCTAAATTTATTTAAATAGATTATTTTAATAGATTTAATATTGGTCTACCGATTATATTGGCCGATTTTGCTATACTTTTTTGGGGAAGTGTAAGTGATGCCGATGCTAAGTATTAAAATTTAGTATACCGTAAATGAAAATGCTCTAGACTCTGGATAGCAAAGATTCAAGCACAATCGCAGGAATCTAAAACAATTCCTATCGGGTGGAATAATAAAATGTACCGTGTGCAGACCTGTCACTGGAAACCATTCCATTCATTTTTATCCTTTTACCTCATTTTCACTCTATTACTATTACTAATTTATATTGTTTTGTTCTAGTTGTTTCATTCATAAATGTTTGCCGTGTACAAAATTATTCAACTATTGGTTAAAATTAACAATTTTAAGTCAAATCCGAAGGTTGAAAAGGAGTTATTAATTTTGTGTACATTTTTAAAAAGGACAGTTCGTTTTGTTGTGAGTCATATTCATATGTCTTAATTTCTATACAGATCATGATCTGGAACTTGTAAACGTATTAGTATTACTTAGTATTATCAGTATCAGAAACTTTGTTTTGGCAAAAAAAATTCGGTAATACCGGCAAAAATGCATATCGGTAGACCCCCAAGATTTAATCAACGTATCTGCTTTTCAGAATAAAAAGAACAAAAATTACAGTCACCAGTGCCTTCATTATGATTGGTTTAACAAACAAACAAACACACATACACACAAATTTTAAACTTGACGGGAGCGGGATTCGACCTCACTACAGGATTTACCAAAAGGGGAATGGAACCATCGCTTCGTCTAGCGGAGCTCATGTCAAATAGTGATTTTAAAAAAATTATAAGTGTTTGTCATTAAGTTTACACCAATGAAGTTTTTTTAACTTTAAAATTCATTAATCAGCTTACATAGTAATCATTAAATTTGATTATGAGAACTGTCGAGAAGGGGTGGCCTCTACACTGTCAGCATATATTTACGACCAGTCGTACCAACAGACAACTCAAATGAATATTGCTAGTGTTACAACATGTCGTAGAGCTAGCCAAGTCTTGTTGAGTTGTCTGCCGTTAATTTGTCATAGCAGCAGACACTTCAATTCACTTCATAATTCGTACTAAGACTAAACTAAATTAAAATTACATTGACATTTCACAGATAAATTATATTAAAGAAAATCTGGCTAACCTACTGAATGACTTTGGCATCAATCAAATTTCCACAGAAAGCTCTACAAAAGAGTATATAAATCAACTATCAACAATGTCAAGTCAATCTTTGAGTCGGAATCAAAGACTGTCAAAGTCAAAGTGCAGGCTACTGACTGGCGACTACTCTTCTGTACTTGCACAAAGTCATCTGCGTAAAGTTAGTTTCTGCTTATGAAGAAACAAACTTCAAATTTTGGTCGTAATTGTATTATAACCGCGATTGAGGTGCTATTCAGGGTGAAGCTGGGATGCATTTTAAAAGTTAACGTTGTTTGCGAGACTTTCTATTTAATTTCATCTAATCAACGAGTAAAGTGTTGTCAGACATTTTGTAAACTATCATGGTTGCTGGTCACGTGAACTTGATTTCTTAAGGCAATTGGTCAAAGAAAATATTTATTTTCTTCGTTTCGCATTTATCACTTGAATTTGTGATGTAAATGAGACCACAAATAACACATGTAATCAAACTCATTTGATGGATTGCTTATATAGCTGCTTGTCCAAAAGGTTATAATTGTAAGGCTCTTTCTTTTAAGAAAAGTTGGCATTTGAAATTACATTCTTGAATGAAATTAATAGTTAGTTAAGCAAATTAAATTTTTTAATAATTTTTTTTTAATAGTAACATCTCTTCTACCTGCAGGCATAACATCTTCATTGTCAAAAATGAGAGCCTATCTTCTTGTCCGATTCTAATTCATATTAAAATAAGTTGCATATTTGGATATGACGCAATAATATTATTTATCTTCACATATTGATATTTTTTTAATTGTTATTTTTATAGCTTAATACTACACATGTTTTTTAATGAAAGAACACCAACTTTGGGTTTTAACTTTATGCTTTTGCACATCTTATCTCATCGTGTCTTTTTCCAAATGTGACACAGCGATCAAAGGCCAGGGCGTTGATGGAAACTTCCACAATGTCCAGCCAGTGGACCGGCTCTTTCTCTAACTAGTGTCAGGTACCACCCATTAGAGCTCGGTGGACTCATGAACACCCTTAGCCCAGTTGTTATAATTAATATTTTGAATAATTCTACAACTTTTGCTTTTTTATTTTCTATCTTTACATATCGTTTATTTGACATGCTTGACACTTATATGAAATATCTGGAGTGTTATCGAATATAATGAAATGGTACATTTTTAAAAAGTAACTGACTATTTTTTTTTCTGCGAACTTTGTCCTAATACTATTACTAGAGTGAGTCCACATTGTATTTCAGTTGACATAATGAACTATTCATTTTTATAACGATTCAGGTTAATTTCAAGACAAGCCATTTCCGTTATAAAATATATTTTCTAGTAAAGTTAATTATTAAACGAAGTGCCTTAAATTAATAAATAAATTTAATGATTACTTATTTAATGATTAAAATATATTCTATCGAATAAGAAGGGACCGTCCATAAAGTACGTCACGCTTTTTTTAACCATTTTGACCCCCCAGCCCCCACCCTTTAAAGAACGTCACACTTTCGAATTTTTAAAAATTAAAATCTTATTTAAATATTTAAATTAATACTTAAAATACACTTCACTAGTAAATTGTATTAAAATATAAAATCTCCACTTAAATGTAGGGATGTACCAGTTTAAAAAATGTTTAAATCCGGTCGTAGCCAAATTTGTTAAAATAGCCGGATTCCGGATTTGCCGGAGCTGTATCCGAAATCTGGTACACCCCTACTTAAAATTAAAATAACTATCAGATTATTAAATGACTTTAATAGTAGAATAGTTAATTGTTAACATTTGTCACAGTTATTCAATGAAATAGTAACTCAATCTAGATCGAATTAGAAACAAACATTGCAAAAATTAGACGTGACAATTACAGAAGAAACGTCATTTAACTGTTACTTTTTCATCTACAATGGTTTTATGGCAAGTTTTAGATAATCTTTCGAGTATGAAATCTATTGACAAAGGATAAGAAGTAGATTAGCGAAACTTGACTTTACCCAATAATTAAATAAAAAAAGGAAACAAAACAATCTGACTAAAAAAGATTAGATTGACAAATTATGTGACCAACTCTTTTGCTATATTGAATCGGTTTATTATGTTCCTGTGAATTATGTTAAATTCAAAAATAATTCACTGAACATCATCTTACCATGGTGATGTGAAGTGTTCAACTATAGTTACGACTGGCATCAATATTTCACTAATTGTTTTCTTGAAGGACTATTGCAGACAGATCAACTCGTCCTCATCTAGCCAATCAACAGCCTCTAGATGTGCATTTTCTCTTCTGTCAATAACTCCCATGAGTTCTCTTCTTTCAAACAGCGATTCACAAAGGACGGATGCGTTTTAACTGAATTGATTCTTGAACAGTTTGGGATGCACATTCTCCTGAGCCCGAGCTCTGTGTTGTCCTGCATGTTTTTTCAACAGTGTTTGTGAGGCAAAATAACAGTGACACTCTTTGCTAATTCGATCAAGTAAGCTGGTCAGCAAGATGGACAATGAATATCATATGGTTGTACGTTGAAAGCTCCTTTCGATCTCGGCATAATGGCATCAAATTTGTGATTTTATGCCGCAAACAAAGAAGGAAATTTATGAGAACATCCATCTTATTTAACCTCTAAGTCCATCAGTTGTTTTGTTGATTGAGATTAGAGGAGGAAAGAATCTCGCGGGTAAAACGTTGAAATGTGAGCTTCGTATTTTATCGCAACATTTTATGTCCTGATATTTTACAATTTGAGTTAAATATTGGCTGGTGCGAAAATGATTGTCAAACCATTTCCGATCCATCTATATCGTTCATTTCAGTTTTATGAACAACACATTCAGTAGATACGCATTTCATGCTATTTTGACATAAAACTAATTCAAATGTTTCACAAAAGTTTTTGAAAAAATTATTTTTAAGCTTTTTAAATTCAAATTAAAAAATAACAAAAACAAATAATATTTTTAGCAAATAAATTAAAAAATAAAGATGTGGCATCACACATGGCTGGACCCCCCTCCCCCTGTCACACTTTCTTACACTTACCCCCCTCTTTGAGCGTTCCGTACTTTATAAAATTTGACAGTAATCGCTAATATTAAGTACGGATACCAATTTAATTGCAGTTTGTTTTATTTCTCAAATTTAAGTCTAAAATATGTTTATTTATTTTTCAATTAAAATCTGTTGGCCCTTAAATGAAATCACGCAATTTTGGCAATTTTTCACCCCTATTCCCACCCCTCTCGTTATGCGTCGCCACCAAAAAAGTTATACCCACTCTCCAATTTCAATATAACTTTACAAAGCTTTCCCGCCCCAGCCCTCCCCCTCCCTATAATGCTGTATTTCCTTTTTGAAAATGAGCAAGTGTCGCATCTCTTTTTTCTCATTTAATCATGTATTCACTGTAAGGCTGCACTCTAGTGGGGTAATTTGTAACTCCCCCCTCCCCACAGTAAGTGCGTGACGTCATTTATGAACGGCCTTTGTATCAAACTTTAGGTGAGCGACACAGCTGGAAATGGAGATAGTAAACACTTGTAATGGCAATGTCAAGTGATACTTGAATATCACCAAACTTAAATAATAGCTTATGTTTTGAAGTTGAAAGACAATTTTTTTTTTTTATTTTAAAAAAAAAAAGCAAAATTACAAATGACCATTTTTCATTGACGTATTCCTTATATACCACCGGTAATCTCCACTTTTTTTTCAGATTGTTTACAAATTCTCCCTTCACGTTATCATTAAGTATTAAATGTAACCTATAGTAGAGCTCTGTTCTGTTGTTGTTTCGATGTTGTTGTTTTTTTTCGGGAAATGCAATATAGAAATCTAGTAAGATATTTTTAAAACTATTTTTCCCCTATTTTTTTAATCGTATTAGAACTATGCGTTCACCCCAAATAGTGAAAGTATTTTAGATTTGACCAGACCTTTGCAGGGGAAACGTTCTTAATGTGTTATAATGCCGGTTAGAGCGGAGTAAGTACTTTGTAACATTTTAGTTTCAAAGAGTGATAAGTCTTTTACACGTTGTTTGATCAACTTTCCAAGAGTCCAAACTTTTGTTCCTGTTGAGATGTTGTTGAGTCGAGATGTTGTTGAGTCGTGGTGGTCGAGAGGTAGCGCTCTCGACTGTCATACCGATGGTCACGGGTTCGAATCCACACGAAGGTGAGGATTTGTTCTCGCGGCCTGAGGAGTCCCCGAGTCACCCAGCTCCGAATGGGTACCTAACTAGACAATAGTTAGGCGGCTGGGGTAATGCGTGGAACCCCCATAGCCGTGCCTGTGACCGTTGCATCACTTGCCAACAGATCATCTCTCATGGTCTGTGGACGCAATTATATTCTGCATAGAAGGAGCGTCTGTATATCTAAGATAAGATAAGATTTATATAAATTAAAAAGAGTAAGGGACCTAGCACAGTTCCTTGTGGAACTCCTGAGTTTACCTTCATTAGTGCAGATTTAGATCCATCAAGTATTACAGTTTGCTCTCTACCCAAAAGGAAGTCTTGGATCCAGTAATGTAAGGGACCTGAGATTCCAAAGTTGTTAAGTTTTTTAAGTAAACTAAGGTGGTGAAATGAGTCAAATGCTTTTGAGAAGTTTTATAATATTGCATTTATTTGATTATTATTGTCTAGATAGCCTTTTGATAGTTCATCTATTAGACCTATTAATTGTGTTTCACGTGATCTGTTCTTTCTAAAGCCTTGTTGATGTGGGCATTATATTTATCAAAGTGGTTAACTATTCTACTATATATTATGTGATACTAGTAAATGATACAGGCCTGTAATAACCAGGGTCTGACTTAACACCTTTCTTAAAGAATGGAGTTACGTTGGCTAATTTCCAATCCTGGGACACTTTACCCTGGTTTAGAGAGGTTTGAAAAAGAACTTAAGGATTAGGGAACAGTCATTGCTTAGTTCTTTCAATAACCTATTTCTTCAATTTTATTGGAAGATATTAAAACTTTCTTGTCGCATGGGGCAATAAAAGGATAATGCAAAATATGTCTAAGGGTATTAGCTTTAGGTTCAGTATCATTATAGGTTTTTTATTTAAGCCTTTTAGTGTGGCTAAACCTGTAGGCTCCA
This sequence comes from Radix auricularia, assembly GCA_002072015.1. Lineage (NCBI taxonomy): Eukaryota > Metazoa > Mollusca > Gastropoda > Lymnaeidae > Radix > Radix auricularia. The sequence goes on along the minus strand of MUZC01003599.1, from coordinate 51,957 downwards.
TTTTTTTAGTCTTGATAAAGGGCCATACGTTTTCGTTGTTATCTTTAGTAATTACATTGTTTATATATTCATTTTGGAGGTTTCGACTAAGTTTTTGTGTCCAGTGTTTAATAATCTTTAAATATTTTTTTAGTATCCTTTTTAAATTGGCAGCTTTAAATTTCTTAAATAAGTTCTCTTTTTGTTTGCATAGCTTTTTTAAATTTAGAATTAAACCAGCATTTGTTAATTCTATTGAATAGTTTTTCGTCGTTCCAAATTTCTTCTACCGGCTATTTGTACTGAATTTGCTTTGGAAATTTATTTAAAAGTTACCCGCTGATTGGTGTATTTATATTGAATTACACTTAATCCACAGATAGATTGTTCTTGTCGGCATCTTATTTATTTATGTTTTTATTGTATTGGTTACCCTAACAACATCATGGTCGGACAGTCCAGGAATTATTGTACAGTCTATCACATTGCTTTAAATTTATTTAATGACCTTTTCAATGGCTTCACTTGTGTTACGATATTAGAGTGCAGCCTTAGGGGCCGTCCATAAATGACGTCACTCACCTAGGGGGGAGGGGGTCTCACTTTTGTGACGATGCGTGACGTGGGGGAGGGAGGGGGGTTGAAGAAATGTGACGTCACATCGAAACGGTAACTTTAAGTAAAACTTCCACTGAAATATTTGGTCTCTTAAAATTTATTTAAATTTAATGACTTTTTTAAAATTCAGTGCTCCTCAAAGTGCCTGTCGATAAGCCATCAGACGCCGGTTGGCTTAAGTTATCAAGACACGAAAATTAAATATAATTATAACTCTTAACTTTGAGAACCCACAAGACACAAGAGAACATACGAAATTGTTACGCTGCGTCGTTTGACGTTGACATCAAAGCGTTGGTTCACTCGCGGCAGGAGTCTGCTAACATTTGTTGTTATCCCCCCCAAACTTCAACTGTTGAGTTTTACAAACAGGACACGTGTCTAAAAAAGATCTCAATAGGATTACATGTAGATATTTTAAGTCAAAACGACAAGGAATAACCATTTGGTGGGTGGGTGGAGGGGAATCTATTTGATACAATTATAAACGTTTTAAGTTTGATATAACTTTTTGATTGGTTTTTGGTCAAACGCCTCTGGCCATTCTAAATATAATGAATAATGTATCCATTTAAAATTAGTCAAAAGTATTCATTAACTTTATTGAATGCATCAAATTCTTGACATCGCAATTCGAGAGGAGCACAAAACAAGTTTCTTCTGAACTCAGTTTTTAAAGCATTAATTTTAAATATGACAGAAAGGAAACTGGATACAGTCCAGTTATGTTGATTAAGATTATTGTCACTTGTGTCAATATAAATGAAAGTAGGTTGGATTTAGGCAGTGGCGTCGCTAGGGGGGTGCGGTGGGGGCGGGCCGCCCCGGGTGACACCTTCAGGGGGGGTGACACCAGACTGTAAAAATCTATATATTCCCTTTATTTGGCATTGGACAACTCGGAGGAGTTCTATGGGTTAAATCGTGAGGGGGTGACACCATGATCTACCGCCCCGGGTGACACCAACCCTAGTGACGCCTCTGGATTTAGATGTCTTCGTATAGTACGTAAATAAGAAATCTACATAGATGACAAATTTAACAAATGCATTTTCTGGAAGGAACCGGTTCAATAGTGGGCATATGTTCCAAGCGTAAAGGTACACATGACGTATATGAAAATATCTAGTGGAGTGGAGTGGATGTTATATGTCCCAAATGAGTCTGCATTACTCCCAAAAAATCCCTTTTGACCCAAGATGAGGTAATTTACCCCTGTTCGCCGACCTCTTTCTTACGGGATGCCCGTC
>MUZC01003599.1:36584-48772 GCA_002072015.1 Radix auricularia | reverse complement strand
ATTTTTTTTTATTTGGGGGGGGGGGTGGGGGCTAAGTTTTTGTGACGACATTTGATGATGTAGGAAGGGTAAGGTATCGGCCAAAATCCCGTGACGCCATTTATTGAAGTCCCCTAAACGTTATGTCACAATGCGGAGAGTGAGAAATTCACGATTGTTAAAAACGAATGCAAGCTGAATTCTATCTCAACTAGATTTAACTGATAGTTTTATTACCGTTGTTTTCTGTGTAGTAATTTTCTATTTAACCTGGCGGCAGTTTATCATTTGTTTAACTTTAAAAAGTAGGGAAAATGCCACAGAGCCTCCAATAAAACTCTCAATTTATGGTATTTAAAACTTGATCCTTTCTTTTCAGTTGATTAATTAACAACGTCGATAGTACAGACTCCAAGGCCGCGCTAGCTCCGTAGTTCACACAAATACAATCTACAATTGAAGAAGTAAATAGTTTTGCAATGTTGATGTTTTTCCTTAAATTAGGATCATGAATTATCAACACACACAAAATTAATATGCAATTAACGGTAACGTACAAGTATAAAGACCATTGATAATTTCAGTGTTTCTCATTCAGCGTCACGAACAGAAATTAGATACATGGGCGCAAGACATTTTTCGGGATCTTGTGGAAGTAGACCCAAGGACTATCAAAGATTCTCACCTTTTAAGGGTCCATCCATTTATTACGTACGCAAAAAAGTCGTATTGTTCGTACCCCCCATCCCCCTGTTGCACTCCGTACATTTTCAGGGAAACCCTCCCCCCATGCGTAAGTACAAATGTGATTATCCCCCCCCCCCCATAACCGGTTGAGAAATTACTTGTAAGCAAGAGTCAGAATATATTGGTTTTTCTCTTTGGGGCAGTTCATAAATGACGTCACACGCCTAAGGGGGTGGGGGGTCAAGCATTTGTGACGATGTGTGAAGAGGGGGAAGGGGTGTTTTAAGAAATATGCCGTCACATCGAAATTCGCAACTTAAAATAAAAGTTCCCCTAAAATATTTGATTGCTTGAAATGTATTTAATGACGTCTTCGATGGCTTCACACGTTTAATGATATTAGAGTGCAGCCTTACTAAATACATATTTAAATGATAATAAAGTAATTTGCAATATAATAAATTTCATTTATAATATAAGGCTTTGAGTTAGGGTGGGGGGTGTCATATCTGAGAGGGGAGTCTAAGTTTTTGTGACGAAGTATGAGATTTGGGGTTGGGGGTAAAAAATAGGCAAATATCGCTGACGTAATTTATTTTAGGCCCCTTTAAATTTTTTTGTAACATTGTGTTTTTCATCTTGAAATTATTGAAGAAATACAATAGCACTTTAAAACATTCAAATTTTATTGTCTTCTACACTGCATGAAGGGGCCGTCCATACATGACGTCATGCACCTGGGGGTTAAGGGTCACGCATTTGTGACGATGTAAGACAAGGGGGAGGGACGATATTTAAGAAATCTGAACTGAACTGAACTGTCCCTTAACCCGACGCTGGGTCGTTGGGGCACCATTTTGAGCTGCACACTATCTCATGCCATGTGTCACGGTTCTGAGCTGCCTTCTGGGAGTCGCTAAATGACAGGCCAGTCCACTCTTTGATATCGTCCTCCAATCTCTTCCTTGGTCTGCCTCTTTTTCTTCTTCCCTGGACTATGCCTTGCAATATCGTCTTTGAGAGACCTCCAGATCTTGTCACGTGTCCGTACCATCGTAATTTCCTCTTTCTAATTGAGGTGAGAAGGTCCTCGTAAGGGCCAATGACAGCACTTATTTTATCGCGGACCGCTTCGTTCGTGATGTGCGCCGTGTAGGAGATGTTTAGTACCTTTCGAAAACATTTAAGAAATCAAATCACATTAAAATGCGCTGCTTTAAATAAAAGTTTCACTTGATTGCTTACAATTTATTTTGTTACATTTTTCAATGGCTTCACACGTGTTATGATATTAGAGTGAAGACTTACACTAAATACATATTTCAATGACAAAAATGTAAATTGAAACGTGGTAATTTTGGGGGGAGGGGTCAATCAAAGCTTTGTGACGTCATATTGTGGAAAACGGGGTCTAATTCTTGTGACAAGGGGAGAAGGGGGGGGGGTAAAATTCCTAATTCGCGTGACTTCATTCATAGATAGCCAAATTAAGCAGTGAAATCGCCATCCCGTTATTTTTATATAACGGCTACTAATTTCAAGAAATGGAAATATAAATCAGACGGATATATTTTAGCAAGGTGTGAACGTTTGGTCTGAATCAAATAATAATTACTTTTAAGTAATTAAAAGTTCATAATTTCGTTTGCATTAAACTATAAAACATTATTGCATAACAGTCTTGACTTAGTCAGTCACGGATGCCGTTTGCAGTCTGAGCGTTTTACGTTACTATGCTTAGCATTATGCAAAATACATTTGTTTTGCGTATGTACGCATTCAGTGGAGACCCCCCCCCAACCCCGTAAGTAAATATGCAAAATGCCATTTTTGAAAGACCCCCTCCCTCCTGCTTGCGTATACGTAATATATTGATGGCCCGTTATGAAATTGATAAATACATTTTCAAGCATCAATTCGTACATATGTTTACGAAAAGAAATCCAGGACGTGGTGTTAAGAACATTTTAAACTTTCAGCTGTTGGTATTTTTTTAATCACTCTCGTATTAAATGCGTAAATAAATGGCCCATCGTTTTTTTAATAATGAAGCTAAAAGTTTAGTTTGTAAAATATATTCCCAAGGTTGTTTGAAAAGTTCGGCATATGGCCATGATAATTCAAGTTGATACACAGATTTTGTTCATTAAATGCTGCCATGAAAACACTGTTTCATTTCTGTCTCAACATATCTGCTAGAATTCGAATAGCCTGAAAGGAAAAAAAATAAAGATTATTACATTTATGATAATATGCAGGGGCGTAGCGTATCTGCCATCTGGGGCAGATTTCAAGTTTGCCTCTCTTCCCCCCTACAAACAATTAAAGATGTGTTTATTAAAAAGTACAAATTGGAGTGCTTTCATTTCTTCAAATTTAAGATTTCTGCATTTCTTCATAGCAAAATCTTTGATGGCACTGTCAATACCAATGTTTCAGCTATTTCTTAGGGTTCTCATTCTTGGTCATATTTTTTTTTTTAAAAAAAGCTTTACATTAGAGAAACTTCTCTCATAGCTGACATTACTTATAGCAGTTGTGACGAATGTGCAAAATGAAGAATGAAACTTCATTCTCAAATTGTTTCATTTGGCAGTGAATTTATCACATTGATCGCCTAAATTTTGCTCTCTCGTTTTTATTGCAGTTTTTCATTCAGATTTTAAGGTTTTCAGATACAATTAAAGAAATTTTTTTTAAAATTGGGATTCAACTCTTTTGTACCTTAAAACTTTTTATTTATTTGTTTGATAAACTTTATTCCCTAAAACTTCAATGAGCTTATGTTGAATATTAAGGTTTTGTGTTCGTGATTGAATTGGTTTTAACCGTTTAAAAAAGATATTTTTGGAAATCAGACTCGCACTTTGCAAGCATATGCATCAGTTCTAACAATGTGGCCTAGATTAGCATAAGTATTGTCCACTCAGTGGCCGTGACAATGTGGCCAAGATTAGCAAAAGTATTGTCCACTTATGTTTTAATCAGAAAGTTTATTAATGTCAAATTTTATGATAATAAATTCTTGCCATCTTTTTTCTTATGCCACAAAATATTGCTGTTCTCTTCTAATTTTCTATCGATTCGAAATCATCCACACAGCATAGTAATTTATGTATCTTCTAACTTACATTATCGACATCATCCTCCTGCACGGCCGAATAACTCAGTCGTATATATGGAGATGGACCAGGCACAGGTTTAAAGAACTCCCCCGACACAACAGAGACACCCGCACTGGCGGATTTCTCCATGAGATCCACTGTGTTCTCCACGTCATTGATTTTAACCCACAAGAACATGCCACCGCTGGGGAAAGTCCACGTCGCTAATCCTTTCCAGGATTTTAGAAAAAAATTTTTTCCAGTTTTAAACCAGTGCGCAGTCATTGTCTTGAAGATAAATCTATTATTTATATTTAATTGTTTTCAAAATAAAATAATTGCCTGGGCTTTTTGTTATGGTATTTCTAAATTATTGTGCGCTTCTTTAAGGCTAACCTTTAAACTTTTGCCTGCGCTGAACAGGAATTAGTTTGTGACTTTTAATTTAAGCAGTGGATTATGTAATCTAATGGTACATGGTATATAATTATTCCCCATTTAAATACAACAAAAATACAGCGACAAAAAATGAGGGTGGGGGGGGGTAAACTAGATCTAAAATGTTTCATATGTAATGAATTTTACTAAGATTTATGGTTTTAAAGAACACTGAGTACAACGGGAGTCAATGCATCGCTTTTGTTTGTTAGTTTTATCCGCTTAGTGAATGAATCTTTAATATCTTAAAATATATGTACGACTCGTTCCCAAACACTAAGGTAAGTAGTCAATCAATATATTGGGAATACCAACAACATAAATTATTTATTAAAACTTTTTTGTCTAGTAATCTGACTCTAAGATAAATTGAAATATGTTGGTTTTAAGATAGAGAACTAAGGAGCCCTACGCTATATTAAAGAGACCAATACTATCCCTGCAGGAACTATTTTGTCATTCTTATATAATTGATTAGGGAACGTTTGTACGACCCGAGGTCCAGTCAAACAAAAGTGAACCAAAACACAATGTTGCTAGGTTCGGAAATAAAATTTTATTTAAAATCGTTTTAAAAGCTAAACATCTGAGCCGAAGGATCTGAGATAAACGAAAATTAAAAATGTAAACTACAGAACCTGTGCAATATTTTTCCAAGGCTTTCACCATGAGATGAGCTCTTTTCTTATAATCTTCCGACAAAAGTTTCACTTCAACTTGGAATCTATCATGTCCCCACTGGTGCAGTATGCGGCTAACCAACATCTGAAGGACAAAAAAATAAAATTCTTTCCAAAAAAAATAATTTAATATATATANTATATATATATATATATATAAACATTAAGATGAAAGTTGCCTACGGTGGAACTAAACTTTGGCAAAAGGGAAATGTTGATAATTAGGGAAAACTTGCCAGATGACTCAACTTGATAACTTTACAAACATTGAAATAAATACTTACGATGATAACAAGTAAAATGCCATTCGATTTTGATTAACACATTTCATTTAGAGACCATACAGTTGGTAAGATGGAGACTTAACGTACCTGCGTTAGGAAATTAGCATGCATTGTGTTTTGGGACATGCTGCGCATGTAGCGAGAAATTATTGAGCTAGGTCCACTGATCCAACCAAGGCGATACCTTATAGGAACAGTAAAACTCATTTATTTTAGTTCTTCGTTCAAATTGTGTGTGTTCCTTCTATGTACAACTGAAAAGGCTTTTTTATCGTAAATAACAAATGCTCCATATTGATTTTTGTGTAAATAATTTAATATTCGCGTAATAATAATAAATCGTAAATGTGGGAGGGGGTTCTAGAAAAGACACATGAAAAGAGCTATACAATTTTTTAAAATAAAATAAATAAATAAAAATAGATTTATATAACGTTATTCTTTGATGAGGGTTTAACTTCTACTAGATCCGACCCGCGACGTAGCATACGCCGCAGAATTGGTCACTGATAGTGCAACGAAAGGGGGAAGAGAACGGGCACAAACAGCAGCACGAAGAAATCAGAACAATGCGAGCGAACGTGGTTCAATCAACCCCAGTGTATATCTATGTATGAGCAAACACGCTTTTCCTTCTTTCTTTACTTCATTTCTTTTTATATGGTGCGTCTGGGTGCGATGCGGGCATGCACACAACTACATATATATTCTTCCTCTAGTTTCTGGTGAAAATATGGATATCTTTTTTTTTTTATTTTGCTAAATTTTATTATAACGAGAGTAGAAAGTTTTAGACGTTTTCCAGTCATTTAAACCCGTGGAAATCAACAATTTTTACTGTCTAAACGATTCGTTCGTAACCGAAGTTTGAAATTAAAAAAGAAACGTCACATATCGTCATTGCTAAGACTGGAAAACGTCATAATCATTCGGTCATAGCTATTTTTAGCGGTTTGAGGTCAACATTTTCTGAAGTGTCTATAACAAACGTCAATGTGTTTTAATCCACTCACATAGAAATATATTAAAAATCTTCTATGTGCAATTTTTTGTGGAAAAAAAATCCTTTACTCTTAGTTTTGTGGCCGAATAGATCATTAAAATGCAGAAGACTTAAATTAATAGAAATAAGCCTAAAAATTTTAAAGACGTGTGTAAGCGGTCGTTTGATATAGTCTATAGTCATTAACACTAGTCCTAGTCAAAATAATAGTAGTCAAGTATTATCTTATATCCAAATTGATATTAAATATTTTCCTTCGCCTTTATAAAAATATATGCCTTAGTATATATTAGCAATAAACTAATACTAAGATTATGACTTTAATTAAAGCATTAGTATTAACTAGTATGAATGTAGGAAATAACGAATGAACGCGCGAATGATCAAGAGTAGAGTCACTGATACATTAATTATTAATATTATTCATACTCGCAAGGACGTTCTATTTCGCAAAATAATCTATCACATAATACAACCTTATATTTTTATTTACAATTCTAAAAAAATTAAGTTTTAAACAAGTTATAGTCAATTTCAAGGAGCCCATTGCCTGTAATAAAAATAACAAATATTAAGTAGTTGTCCCCTCGGCACCTCCGGAAGTGGCCGAGTTATAAATAGATTCTACTTTTTTTTTTAAATTTGTTTTGTTTTGTTTTTTGTAGTTGTTGTTGTTTTTGTTGTTGTTTGTTGTCTTTCTTAAGAAATCAACAGCCCTGTACAATATTTTTATTGGTGCACTGATCTTTTTTTATTTAAAAAAAAAAAAAGATATATCCCTGCAAGTGTTGTCTCAAAATTATTTCATAATTTAATTTCACAGAAACTGTTTAAATACTTGCTGTTAGGAAAATCAAATGAAACCAATGTGCAAAAAGAAATATTTTTTATTAGCTCAAGCTAAAAAATATCTATATATCTAATTCTTATCATGGTCCAACCATGCCGGACACCAATGAAGTAGCAAGCTGTCTGAACCCACCGACCAATCATAGATCAAGAAAAAGGTGGTGCACAACGTTGGGGGTCATCTAGACAAACAATTCATTGAATTGACGTCAATTACTATGTTCTTTCAGAACAACAAAATATCATGTATTTCGTAGTGGTTATTACGTTCGCCTAACACGCGTAAGGTCGTAGGTTCAAGCCCCAGCTAAGACATTACTTTTTTAATTTTTAAAAATGTTTGTGTTTGTGCCCGTTCATTTCCCACTTTCTTTTCGATCATGACTTCGCAACACCATAACAAGCACAAGATGAGTGGGAATATGCATGACGAAGGATCTTTGTCAGGTTATGCCAATTCGTTTATGGTTGGCAAGCTAGGGTGGTGCAGGGTGGGGGTGGCAAGTGGCTAACCACGGTGAACATGTTTCCAGATCAACAATGCGTCGCATTTATCCTCAAATCCGAGGTTTATTCACGTTGTTCTGATTTCATCGTGATGTAGTTTGTGTCTGTTCAACCCCCCCCCCCACACACACACACTTTCTTTGCACTATCTAAGAGCAAATCTGCTGCGTATTCTACGCCGCGGGCATCTAGTATATTTATAAAATAATAAACTTACTACGAACATTTTATTTCACTAAAATCATCTAAACCTTTTAAAACATGCTTCACTATAAGCCTGGTATCTCCTACCCTGCACCAATCAGTTTAGCGAAGGTGTCCATTCTAACCACCCTGCCGTCGACATCAAGCGACTGAAAGCTGCGCCTCCTCTTTAAAGGTGAGAAATGGTTCAATAGAGAAAATGGAGACTCAAAGCTGCTTATATTATGCAGAGAAATTTCTGATACACATGTATGATTAGTTGATAGCATTCAGATCTATTATCTAAAACAACATGCAAGGCAATTAAGACCCTGACAAAAATTTAGCCACTTCTTTTATTTTCGAAGTTTTATCTGAATATCGTATCTTAGATATACAGACGCTCCTTCTTTGCAGAAGATAATTGCGTCCACAGACCATGACATATGATCTGTTGGCAAGTGATTTAGCGGTCACAGGCCGCGGCTATAAGGGTTTCACGCATTGCCAAGCCATCTAACTATTGTCTAGTTAGGTACCCATTCAGAGCTGGGTGACTAGGGGACTCCTTAGGCCCCGGGAACAAATCCTCGGCCTTCGCATGGATTAGAACTCGTGACTATCGGTACGCCAGTCGAGCGTGCTACCACTCGACCACCGCGGGTATTTTATTTAAGTTCTCAAGATAACAAACTTTCCGTATCTTATATAACATATTTTTCATAAATAGCATGAATTAGGCGCTTCAAAAAAAAATGTTATTCTATTATTTTATTTTTTAAAATTTCTTAGTCCATAAAATTAAAATTTACGTTCAATTTTGATGTGATATTGAAACAATTACCTTCCCAAACTGAAGAAAATAGTAGGCTCCGTCCTCTAATATAATTACATCATATTTCCTACATACGAGATAGACAGCTGCTAATCTTTCTTCATGCCATGTGTAACCTTAGAGCATAAAATCTCAAATTGTCTTCAGATAGTGGGACATAGTAAATAATGTTTCATTTCTATCAACATAAATCATTTTCTATAAATCAATTTTCATTCGTTTATAAAAGAAAAATTGCGCTTTTAAGAAATTTGTCTTCAATAAAAAATTTAATTTTTTAAGCATCCTTTTTTTTATATTCATTGTAAATCAATGCCTGTGTCAAAATTTAATTGTATGAAAGAAATAGAAAGTATTAATAATTAATATTAATGGTTTTATTATTTTTTATTATTTGGTTCTCTTTGGAAATATTGAAAAATTTAGAATGAACAATTATAAAATACGAAATCCAATTATTTGCCTAATTGAGGGATTATTGCAGGATGTTATAGCAAACAAGAGCTTTGGTCTCTTGGTGTTGGGATGTGTCTGTGGCCATGACGCAAGAATTGACTCCAGGTGTTCTGCTATCATTCCTTGCTCATCGCTGTCCACTGTCACTGGGTCAACACCGAACAGTTTGAGCTAAGGTAGAAATCATTTTAATATCCGTCATTAAAGGAATATGCTTGGTACTCTATTTTTTTACAACAATTTGGTCTTCAATATCGTCTATAATTAAACTGGCGCGTTTTTTCTTACACGTAGAATTATGATTCTTTCCATATCAAGAATGTTTAAAATGTGTTAACTAAATATAGCGAAAATAAAATCAACACTAGCTACGCAGTGAATGTCCTGATGAGGTTATTTGCAATAACCAAAGTATTGAATTACATTTATGTATTCCATCTGCTCTTAGAATTATTTTAATCCACTGACACTTTAGTGGACAAGATGACTATGACAGACCTGTCTTGAAGGAATTCTTTAAAGGGAAACTAATAAAATTACATATAAATATAATTACATGTACATAGATTTAGCTATCCGGTATTCCACAAGTGGTTGTTTGTTTATTTACATCTTTGTTTGTTTGCGTGTTTCTTTGTTTAATGGCGGGTTGATGATCCCTAAGCCTACCAAAGCGGCAATTTAAAATAAGTTAAAATACAATTAGAAAAGTAAGCTCGTTTATACTTTTTTTTAGTTTGAGGGGCTAAATCTGATAGATATTAGCTTTTAAATAACTACCTAATAAAACTTTGGCTAGAAACATCAAATATAAAACAAAATATTAAATTAATTTGTATAGCTTACTTTGATCATAAGGAAAAAATAACTATAATGGAGTGGGTGGTTTCTTTTAGGAAACACATAGAGTCTTAGAAACGTGAACTATTTCCAGTTTGCTAAAAAGAGTTTATAAGTTAATGATAAGTTCTTTGCATAAGCAGTCGTTTATATATTTATCAATCTTCATTTTTTATTTTAAAAAATTTGTGCATGTTTTTAAAATAAATATTTATATTCATACCTGACCAATTGTTGTTGAAGAGACGTTATATCTTCTTAGATATACAGACGCTCCTTCTATGCAGAAGATAATTGCGTCCACAGACCATGAGAGATGATCTGTTGGCAAGTGATGCACCGGTCACAGGCCACGGCTATAGGGGTTCCACGCATTACCCCAGCCGCCTAACTATTGTCTAGTTAGATGCCCATTCGGACTCGGGGACTCCTCAGGCCGCGAGAACAAATCCTCACTTTCGTGTGGATTCGAACCCGTGACCATCGGTATGACAGTCGAGAGCGCTACCTCTCGACCACCACGTCCCACGTTATCTTCTAATAATATAAAATCTCCTTCATTGAGCATGATGTGAAAGACCTGTAAATAATTAAATAAATAAATCAATTATAAGGATTGCGGAAATTAACTATTCATTTCTTGATAAATCATTTTAAAAAATTTAACGATTAATCGTCTCATCACTTAGAAATTATTAGAAGACAAAAAGTAAAATTTTAAAAATAATTTTAAAAAATAGTGGCCGATAAATATTAAATACCCTGATGGTTACACGAACATTTTGTTTTTAAACTGTTGACTGACGGGAATGTTCAAAATTTTGATAAAGTTTGACTACCATCGTTCTAACACTTCACCTACTTATGTAAAAAAATTGAAATTGGTTTTAAGCTAATGGCAGTAATGGATTCTGACTCAGAGACAGAAAATGATGACAGCTCTTCTGATGAATTACTGCGATACAAAATGAAGCTGAAAGCTCCTCAATGCATCAACCCTCTAAAATGGTGGAAACTTAATGAACACCTATATCTGATAATGTCATTCCTTGCCAAGACCGTTTTGTGCATACCAGTTGCCTCAGTTCCATGTGAATGATTGTTACGCTTGGCTATTTATTTTGTCAATTAGACCCGCTCATCACTTGAATCAAATAATGTCAACACACTTGTCTGTTTGCGTAGCCGGTTTAAAGATGACATATAAAGGAGACATTCCAGTGTTAATTAGATTTTCAACAACAACGCTTAATAAGTGTTACTCATGACAACATAAATTTTAATTTTGGCTTTAATCGAAATTGACGATTAATTTATCGTTAATGTTTCAAAAGATAAATATTAAATTTAAATTAATCGTTAACTGCCCTACAATTATATAAGCAAATGTGCATTTGAAACTGTTGCTACCTTATAAAGATAAAATAGTTCCAATTCTGACTAAAATGAGACTATTAAAAATTGTCTAACTCGAGCGTTTGTGGTGTAAAAAAAATTATTTTATGGAGTTTTTATTTTGAGTTATAAAAGTGCCATCGTTTTGTTTTAAAAAAAAATAATTTTCACCAATAATATAATTAGACATCTAAGCCTTTTGGTGGCCATAATTTTTTTAATTAATTTCTATTAAAGAAAATCATAAAAATGCTGTGATTTGGACTATGGGGGACTTAAATCTTCCAGATATAAATTGGAAAAACTATACAATTGATAGCCACCAAAATATTAAAGAAATTAATAAACATTTCTTAGACACTATAAACAACATAAACCTAGAACAGATAGTAAAAAAAGCAACTAGGAAAAACAAAATACTAGATTTATTCCTAACAAACAGACCAGGACTAGTACTAGACTGCACAATAATTCCTGGGCTGTCTGACCATGATATTGTTAGGGTAACCAACACAATTAAAACTAAAATAAATAAGATGCCTAAAAGAACAATATATCTTTGGAATAAATGCAACTTAATAAAATTACACCAATCAGCTTCTAATTTCCAACAAAATTTCCTAAGTAAATTCAGCATAGATAGCCCTGTAGAAGAAATATGGAAGGAAATAAAAACAAATCTAAAGACCATAATGGATCAGAATGTTCCAACAAAAATAACTTCAAATAGAATTAATAAATGTTGGTTCAATTTTAAATTAATAAAGTATTGCAAACTAAAGGAGAATTTATTTAAGAAATTTAAGGCTACCAATTTAGAAAGGATACACAAAAAATACTTAAAAATTAAACACTTGACACAAAAACTTAGCCGTAACCTCCAAAATAATTATATAAACAATGTGATAACTAAAGATAACAATAAAAACTTATGGTCCTTTATCAAAT
>MUZC01003599.1:17045-35625 GCA_002072015.1 Radix auricularia | reverse complement strand
TTAGGAGTCATAATAAATGAGAAACTATCTTGGAACCCCCATGTCAATGAAGTTATTAAAAAATCAAACAAAATCTTAGGCTTTATAAAAAGAAACTTTTACAAATGTAACAAAGATATAAAACTAAAATGATACCTCACCCTGGTGAGACCTATACTAGAATATGCATCTTCTGTATGGGACCCATCCACCAAATAAAATATTGATAAGTTAGAACAAATCCAAAAAAGAGCTGCCAGATTCATTACTGGAGAATATTCAAAACTGACAAGAGTAACACCATTAGTTAAATCATTAAACCTTGAAACACTGGAGGATAGAAGAACCAAGAGTAAATTAGTAATTATACATAAGGCAATTAATTCTAATTTAGAAATACAACACAAAGATAACTTAATACAACCCTCAAATAGACATAAAGATAAAAACACCTTTCTTATTCTATATGCAAGAACAAACACATACAAGTTTTCTTTCTTTCCGTCCGGAATTCGGGCGTGGAATGGGTTGCCTGAAGAAACCAGGAAAGCCAACACTTTATCATCATTTAAAACTCTAGTAAGAATACAGGACTAAACACAAACCATAGAAATACGTAGGACGCAATAATCTTCTGTACAGAAGGAGCGTCTTGAACATATAAGATAAGATAAGATAATATTATTTTTGGAAGGGGGTAAATATAATTACTGTTATTATTTAGTGCTTTACTTGAATACACATTTTATCAGTTAACCTAGCAGACCCTGGTAGTTTTTAGACGATTAATTCAAATAAACAGGCTATTTTAAAATAAAAAAATTATTAACCATAATTCAATTCCTCTTTTCCTGAAATGGTTAGTTATTGCATTTAAATAACAATGTCCTACAACAAGGAAGATATTGAACGTAAGAAGCATTGCCGAACTTTAGGGGCGTATTAAGATTGAACGGGGCCCCTGGCTGCAATCCCACCTAGGGCAAGGTCCAGCCACCTTTATTATACAATATAATAAGTTTGGGGCCCTTAAAAATCATTGGTAGCCCCGGGGCACCCGGCTTTAGCCCAATCAATACCCCCTTAATCCGCCATAGCCGGAGTAAAGTAAAACGTCAAAAAACTTTGAAACTAAACTAGTCCCTCTAAGCAGTGCTATGCATGTGTTCCTAATTTCTCCATTGAATATTGTTTTTTTTTTTACTTGATTATAAACAAACTTGTGAAATTTTACACAGTAGCCAGACCAGTTAGCCAGACCAGTTATCTAGACTAGTTTGAAGGGAGGGGACACGTTTCTTATAATTTTGAATGACAAAAAGCTGAAGCTTAAACAATCAGAAAGGAGTTTGGGCACGTTTAATTTTTTCGGCGAAAATGAGTACCTGGCTACCTGGCTAACGCTGCTAAGGCCTTGCAATTTCAGTTTCGTTTGCAATTTTCAACCATTTAGACGCGCAAGTTCGTTTATTTTTTTCTTTGAAAATTAAACAAAATTAAATTTAATAATATCCTCCACTTTCCACCTCACCCAGCCCCGGACAATAATAATGAAGTTTTTACTTCAAAACAATGTAGCTAGTAATATTTTAAGAGATGAAACAATTTATAACTTACATTTTTAGCAAAAAATTGATGGCATTTAATTGGTAATTCAATATTGAGTTTTAACTTAACGTGCTAAAAGTCAATCTGTACAAATGGTAGAAATCTGAAAGAACTTATAAAATTCCTCTTCAGAATAGAACAGCAATTAGAGAAATCGTTAGGTTTTACCCCTCACCCCACCCCATCAACTCAAAAAAAAATAATAATAATAATACTTCAAACTAAAGGACTTCTCGGCTAAATGACGTCTTCGAGGAAATAAACAAATCAAGACACCGTACAAGTTACAAAAATAAATGTTATAACTTATGATTACCAGGATCCCGGATCCACACAGGAAGAGCTGAGCAAAGCAATTGACAGCCTAGCTTGTGGAAAAGCGCCTGGGAATGATGGAATACCACCAGAGGTTCTAAAGAGTGGCAAGACAGCTTTACTCCAACCATTGCACGAGATTCTGTCCCTCTGCTGGGAACAGGGCTACATCCCCCAAGACCTAAAGGATGCAAATATAGTGACACTATATAAAAACAAAGGTGATAGGAGTGATTGCAATAATTATCGCGGCATTTCACTCCTTAGTATTGTAGGAAAGACCTTTGCCCGCGTTATACTAAAACGTTTACAAAGCCTAGCATCCCGCGTCTATCCAGAATCTCAGTGTGGTTTCCGGTCCGGTCGGTCTACCATAGACATGGTGTTCTCCATACGACAGCTCCAGGAAAAATGCAGAGAGCAGCAGATGCCACTATACATTGCATTTGTGGACCTTACAAAAGCCTTCGACTTAGTCAGTCGCAACGGGCTATTCCAAATACTGGCAAAAATTGGATGTCCCCCTCACCTACTTGCCATCATCAGACAGTTCCATGAAAATATGCTTGGCACAGTACAGTTCGATGGAGCTAAGTCAGAGGCCTTCCCTGTCAGCAGCGGAGTTAAACAAGGTTGTGTACTCGCACCAACACTCTTCGCAATATTCTTCTCTGTACTTCTTCGATACGCATTCAAGGATAGCAGTGAGGGAATCTGGTTACATACCAGAGCTGATGGAGGACTTTTCAACACTGCCCGCCTCCGAGCCAAGACCAAAACGACGGATGTCCTAATTCGAGAGCTACTATTTGCGGATGATGCGGCACTAAC
Organism: Radix auricularia; assembly: GCA_002072015.1. Classification (NCBI taxonomy): domain Eukaryota; kingdom Metazoa; phylum Mollusca; class Gastropoda; family Lymnaeidae; genus Radix; species Radix auricularia. The sequence continues at coordinate 32,892 of MUZC01003599.1, read as the reverse complement.
AGCACATACAGAATCTGGTTTGCAACAACTCGTGTCAAGCTTCTCCAATGCCTGCAAAGAATTTGGTCTGCAAATCAGCTTGAAAAAGACAAACATCATGGCCCAAGACACTCGACCTCCTCCTACCATAAATATCGATAATGAAAACTTGGAGGTTGTGGACAGCTTCACCTACTTGGGATCCAAGGTCTCCAATACACTGTCCATTGAAGAAGAAATAAACAGCAGAATTGGCAAGGCAGCCGCAACAATGGCTAAACTAAATAAGCGGGTCTGGCAAAACACCAAGCTAACGGAGAAAACCAAACTGTGCGTCTATCGAGCCTGTGTCATCAGTACACTACTATATGGGAGCGAGACATGGACCACTTATACATCACAAGAGCGTAAGCTTAACAGCTTCCATTTGAGATGCTTGCGCCGCATCCTTGGTATTAAATGGCAAGAAAAAGTGCCTAATAGTGAGGTACTAACGCGTGCCAATACCCAAAGCATGTTCTCAATTCTTAGTGAAAGACGCCTGAGGTGGCTAGGACATGTCAAAAGAATGAGCCCCGGCCGCATCCCGAAGGACCTCCTATTTGGTGAACTTGCTTCAGGAAAGAGGAAAACAGGTCGCCCACGCTTGCGATTTAAAGATGTCTGTCAAAGGGACATGAAAGCAGCCAAAATACATACAAGTGACTGGGAGTGTAAGGCAGAAGACCGATCTACGTGGCGCACAGTTGTCAAAGAGGGCGTCATAGTAGCCGAGGAGCGAAGAATGGAGGAGGCTGCAGACAGAAGAGCTAGGAGAAAGGCCAAAACATTTGGAAGCACAGAACTCGTGTGTAAAAACTGTGGCAAAGACTGTCACTCAAGGATAGGACTGCACAGTCACTCGAGGAAATGCAACCCAACCCAACGGTGATGCACCATCGTCTCGCGAGACGGAAGGATGCCGGATACCAGGATCCCGGAGAAATATTTTTTAGAGACAAAATACTAATCTGTGGTGGTTAGTGTAAAATTAAAAAAATAATTTAAATTATTGATGAAACTTCTTATTTACTACTTGTTTTTAAAATACATCACTAATAGGGGTGCACCCAAATTAAGCTGATGAAAAGTTGAAGACAACCTCGTCTATCTCATCATTTGACAGAAAAGCAAAAAGATTAACAATATACATCTCAGTGTTACCGTTGGTGGCCATAAAAACAAATTCTGTTGAGAAGGGTAAGGGATTTTAATTTTGTGCCGATGGCAAACTAACTGACTCGGGTCAAAGTTCACACAGATACCGTTTAAAAAAGTGTTACCATCGTTTAATGAGTTAGAGTCATATCTGAAATTCTAATGATTCTGTTGGATCCGACACAACTTACGCCTCTGGTGGCATCAGTGCTGCCGTTGGTGATGTTTATAGCGAACGGTTCTGGGTGATCTTGAATCTCAAGCTGTGGCGGTTTGTGTTCTATTCTTGTGAGCTCAGTCAACCAGTGGCGCAACTCTGCAAGGCTTTAAATTAAAGAGAATTTTATTTCATTCATTAAACTTCTGAAATTTGAAAGAATGTAGATATTTATATTAGGGCTAGTACTGATTTTTTTTAATTCGATTAATCGGGAAAACACTTAATCGACAAATTGATTAATTTTAATTTTCATTCTATATATTTTATAACGCATATCAGTGGCGTAGCTAGGTCTTTGGGGTTCGGGGGGGGGCTTGACCTCTTTGGGGGCCCCATCATTTTGACCGATGTAGTAATATTTAATATTTAATGTAAAAAATATTTTCAGACACTCATTTTAGGGCTCCCCTCAGGTGGGAGCCCGGAGGATTTTAAAATTTAGGACCTCCTTCCCCCTCTCCTAGCTACGTCACTGACGCATATATAGATCCCGCTAAGTCGTGATTCGTTATTTAGTGAAATGAATTAAGTCGCGATAATGGCTTCCGAATTTTGTGACGTAACATAGCAAAATATTTCTGCTATTGCAAAGCAAGAAATAAGGAAGAAAAACCTTTTAGTTTACGTATGCAAGTCTAAAATGATAATAATATACGAGAGAAAAGTATGTAAGTAAAAAACATAAAATGTTAATAAACTTGGGAAAAATAATTTTTTTTCATTTTAATCGAATTTTAATCGATCAAATTAATTTTAATCAATTAAAACTTTTAACGATAAATCGATTAATTAATCTTTAATTACCGTAGCCTTAATTTTTATTAATTATTTATTTTTAATGTGAATTCTTGAAGTACTGTCATACTTAACAGTGATCCATCAAAAACCCCTGATTTTGGATTCCTGGTCCATTCGTGGCAGGTGAAAATCCATGGAAAAAAATGATACTTTACACAATTTAAACCTATAAATAGTTCCTTGCATTATTAATAACCATTCCCCATAATAAACCCTTAATCACATTCATTGTTTTGCTTTCCTCTTTTAGCCAAGTAGCCGTCCATAACCGTCCATAAATGACGTCATGTGATTTTGGCCTATCCCCCCCCCCCCTTTTTTTTCGTCACACGTCGTCACAAAAAGTTAGAACCCACTCCAATATGACATCACAAAGCTTTGCCACCCCCATAAAGCCCTTTTTTTCTATTTGAAAAATTACCTTTTTGTCATTTAAGTATGTATTTAGTGCAAGGCTTCGATGTAATATGGTAACACGCGTGATACCATGTAATACGTCATTAAAATAAATTGTAAGCAATCAAATATTTAAGTGGATCTTTAATTTAAAGTTGATGTGATGTCACAGTTCTTAAACACACCCTCCCCTTCGTCACACATCGTCACAAATGAATGACCACCCTCCTAGGCTAGGTGCGTCGCGCCATTTATGGACGGCCCCCAAGACGCATTGATGTAGTTAAAACATATATCTATTTAATAATCCCACCACACGTCGAAACCACGATGTAGTGATGCATCACAGTAGACTAAAAAAAAGTATTTACTGAGATAACATGTTCTATTTGGGTTTGTTTGTTTTTTAAATCACATTTCACCAGGTGACATTATTTAGAACAAAGGCTTAGAAAATCAAATTTCCTTTGATTTTAACTTTGTGTGTCTCATTAATCTGTCGACTGTCCTATCTCAATAAAAGTAAAAGCGCCCCAAAACGATGGATTCAGTTTAATACGTATTCATTTTGTTTTATGGGCCTACCCCTCAGAGTCGCAGTAGGCACTGATTGTGTCCATGTCCTTCTGTTCCATCTTGATGACAGTTCCGTCCCTGTTGAAACAGTTCTATGATATAATCGGTAACTTGGTCAGAAGTGGTATAAAGTGAGCGTCGGGAATATTTCCATGAAAAACAATTTTAAATTTTAAGAAACTCGTAAGTTGGAAAAGCGGCAATAACTTTTAATTTATTCCTATTTCTCTACTTTTATTTGGAGAGTTTTCAACTATTTTATCAGTGTTGTACAGCGTGTAGGAAAAGTTATCATATTAAATAATGTTTTGTTAGTGTAGGAACTAAAAATCACAACAAAAATGTATATTAGAAAAGAGCAAAACACTTCTTTTATAAAAAATAAATATTAAGGTATACAATTTTAAACTTGGGTGGGGGAGGCCTTGGTGAAGAAACTGGAAATGAAATGAAGGTTTACAATTTTTTCTTTACTCTGAAGCAAATGAAATTTGTCGTTCAATTAAACTTAGTCACAATGTATGTGTTGCTTTACATAGTGGCACTCAACTTATACATTTTAGTATTTGAACCCATTGATAGGGAACATCACCTTAAAGTAAATTGAGCTCCAACGATTGGGAGTTGATCTGGGCATGGTACTCCATTACTCAGTCTGATGATCTTTATACCCAGCGCTTTTTCTGTTGTGGAAGAAACATTTAAGTAAGTGTTTCTTTCCTAAACTGGGGATTTTTGTTTAAAGGTATCTTCAAATGCTCTTGATTTGCGTTTGAGCCATAATTAAATGTTTTTTCTTATTAGCCCTTAAAAGTGACATCCTCAGTGTGCAAATATTTCTGTTTACTTTTTTAAAAAATAATTTAAATAAGGACGAACCTAATTTTGCACAACGATCTGGAACTTTCTGAAATGTTTATTTTAGTACACATAAAACAAGAAGTAAAGTTATCTGGCTGCTGGCAGCTGAGTTAAATCATAGATGAATTAAGATTTTTTTATAACAATTTTTTAAATGTAATTATTGTGTAGAGTTAATAGTTCATATATAGTAAAATTAGGGAACTTGACATTAAAATCAAAGCAGAAAGAAATCATTTTCAGCCTCATTCTGGATGGCGATCAGGGCCGGATTTAGACTTGATTGGGCCCTAAGGTATTTCAGATATGGGACCCTTTTGAGTTCCAGATATTATATGTCAGTGCAAACTATTTCTAAAAATCCGGAGGGCCCTCAAGAAGGCGGTGGCCCTAAGCTTTAGCTTGTTTAGCAAATTGGTAAATCCAGCACTGATTGCGATCAGCATTCCAAGTAAGAATTGTTTCCGCTAACAATTGGCCGTATCAAAGTTTTCGCGTGAGACTGTTGTATTCGTGAATATCATTCCAAGAATTGTAACGTAAGGCATTTGATGTAGTGTTAATAGCTTCTTCATTGTTGATACGGAAGGATGCAATACGTAAATAAACAGCACAGGAAGGAAAGGTTTTAGTAAATGAGTGATTCTAAGTTATAATGTTAATATTACAATTGGTATGAAATGTCACATAAGAAAGTTGATTAATTTATGTTAATAATAAAAATAATAAAAATATGAAAGAATACATTACTTTAAGTTCTTTTTATTAATTTTAATACTAATTAAGGTATAGAGTTATGCAGTGAATGAGATCTTTTTATTTTGCCATTTAGTTTCAAACCAGATTGTCTGTATTGTAAAAGTTTCAAACAATTCTTTACCTTTTAAAACCACGCCTCGAAGTTTGTTTTCAATAATTCTCTTGCCAGCTCTTCCTAGCGCCCCCTGGTAGTCCGGTTTACTGACAGCACTTGTCAAAAGTTGGCTCACAAAGCTGCTCCTGTTACTGTAATTTTCATAATTTTTAATTTGACCCCCAGGCGTATGCAAGCAATGTATCATAAATAAATTTTCATACATTATTTCAATTGCTATAGAACTTCTGAAATTGCTCAATTATATTCTGGTCGCTGTAATACAAAATATTACATGCGCGTTTCTCATTATTTTTTTTATTTTATTTTCTTACCGAAATTGAAATCCCGAGGAAATGTGATGTAATTTTTTTAAATATTGAATTTTTTTAATAATTTCAAGGGGTTTAAATAGTTTGTTTTAGAATACCTAGAAGGGGGCACGGCAGGGTCACAAAGTGTAAAATGAATGATTATTCAAACGCGTGCAATGTCTCTTGTAATGTGATAACAAATTTGGTGTTATTGTGTTGTCATATGTTTGATGTTTACAATGTTTTCGAATCCTTTTTTTTTTTTTAAAACAGTCGCAAAATACGACAGAAATGACCCAAGAAAGAAGAGGGTAACAAAGAACCGAGTGATGGGACGTTTTTACTTCGAGAACATGTTTAAATTGAATTAATTACTTGCGAGGATAAAAATAAAAGTCGAAAAATTCCTGAATTGTTGGAGGATTTTTGTTTAATTATAAAACTGATTACAAAAATTTAAGGTCAGAGTTTTTGACGCATAAAAAAATAATTTTGGACATTTAAGACTAAAAAAAAAAGGTTAACAAAAAAAAATTATTTACCAATATCGTTGTGAGTTATCCATTTTCACCCTTAGAGAAAATTTTCTCTTCAGCTATCTTATTGTTGTGAAAAAGTTGTATACCTTTTATGTAATTTTTAGTCCATAGTACTGGCACAGAAGTTCTCCTTAGTTCGTGGATTCTGACTTTTGAACTTTGAATAAACCTGATTACCAACCGCCGTCATGGGTTTCATTATTTCTTTTATAGTTGTATAATTCTTGACTGTTTCATGTACAGGAGTTAAGAGAATGTGTCACTAAAGGAACCATCATCCCCTCTAGAATGAAATTGAAGACACCAAACGATTTTATCAAGGGGTCGTCAATAAAGTACGTCACGCTCCAGAGGGGGGGGGGGCTGTACGAAAGTGTGACAGGGGGATGGGGTGTCCGGCCATGTGTGACGTCATGGTGTTTTATGATAAATTTTAATTATTTTGTTATTATAAAATATATTTTTGTACGAAAGTGTGATGTACTTAAGGGGGGTGGGTCCGAGATTTGTGACAGTTTGCAATTTTTAGCGCATTTTCGAGAAGTCGAATGCGCTATTGCACCCGTTTTGTCCGTCCGTCCGTCATCACCCTTGATCTCAGCATCCATAAGTCCTAGACCCATGAGGTATATATGTTTTTTGTATATCCTGACCTGCCATTTGTGCATCAGCACTCAGTTACTCGATCCGTTAAAAAACCCCGTTAAAACTACCAAAAAATATTTCGAATCGAGAGGTAACACTAGCGCAGGGAACGGCCGCCATTGCCGGAAGTCGAATGCATAGTTTTTCAAGCATTGAAGAGTGGTGCGAAAGCGTGCAAAAGAATTAGTTGTTGTTTTTTTAGTTGACGTCATTAGAATATGTGTAAAAGTTTAGAGAGTTTTACGTCATCATTTGTGGTGACTTGTAGTTAGATTAAAGAGAAAATAAAAATTTTTAAAATGTAAAGAAATGACTTTTAAATAAAAAAAATGTCAGGTATATTCATTACACAAGAAAATTCATAAAAATATGTCTAAAATCTAAACACAATTACTGATAACTACATAATGCTGATATCTAACATAAGTACTGATACATAATACGAAAATGCGCTAACACGTCCTGAATTCCAATAGGGACCAGGCTTAACATGATTTTTTTAATTTGACAATTATGTAGATTTTCTTACCTACGTACTATACGAAGATACATAAATCCATCATACTTTCATTTATATTGACACGAGTGACAATAATCTTAATCCTCATGACTTGAATGTATCAAGTATCCTTTCTGGGAATTATATCTAGAATGGCCAGGGGCGTTAGACCAAAAATAGATCAAACAATTATATCAAACTTAAAATGTTTATAACTTAATCAAATAGTTCCCGCCCTCCCCCTAAAACAAAATGGATAGTCCATGTCGTTTTGATTTAAAATATCGTCACATAATCCTATTCAGATCATTTTTAGACACTTGTCCTGCTTCCAAAATTCATCAGTTGCATTTTCCGGGAAAAGGCGGGGGGGGGGGGGGGGGTAACGCACACATTAACGTGTATATTTTATTATAACGCGCAAAAAGGTTCGCCGACTCCTGCCGTAAGACAACCAAACCAAGAGGCGGTTGCACCATAAATGCTTTGATGTCAACATCAAACGACGCAGGGTAACAAGTTCATACGTTCTCTTGTGGTTTCTCAAACTGAACGATTATAATTAAATTTACTTTTCATTTCTTGATAACTTACGCCAACAGGCATCCGATGGCCTACCGACCGGCACTTTGAGAAGCATTGATAGTTTTTAAAAAAAAATAATAATAAAAATAAAAAAGTTATTAAATAAATTGATAGCGAACAAATACTTAAGTGGAAGTATTATTTTTAAGTTACCCTTTTGAGTTGACGTCACATTTCTTCCTCCCCCTCATCACGCATCGTCACAAAAGTGTGACCCCCCCCCCTTTTTTATTTTTTTAGGAGCTTGACGGCATTTATGGACGACCCCTTACGGCTTTTTGTATATCTTTTTAGTTGTTTGACCCACAATTCCACTGTTTGACATCCAGAAATGAAAGATTCTGAATTTTTGAACTTTTCCGTTACCCAAAGACCAGAATGTTTGTGTATGTATTGATTTAAATATTGATTTTATGTTACTGTGGGGGCGCGTTGGTCTAAGTTGTAGTGAGCTGGACTACCGATCCGCAGCAAGAACCCGTGTCGCGGGTTCAAAGCCACGGATCAGGCAAGGCCCCCGGGGCATTGTACTAACCACACAATCCCATGCTCGTTAGTGGTCAATGAAACTTGTGAACGCTACTTCACTTGCTCCCATGGACCTTCATGGTCTGTAAGGGATAATTTAAATTTAAAAATTTATGTTACTGTCGAGTCTTGTTGCTCTAAACGACGTAGTGAAATTGAGAGAAAAAAAACAAAAAAAAAACTTTATTTCACAATGCTGGATAGTGAGAAAATTCCAGTTATTAAAATCAATACAAGAAGAATTCTGTCTCATGTAGATTCAAGTTATAGTTTTATTACAATTTTTTTCTGTGTACTTATTTTCTTTTTTTTTTCTTTTTTTTTCTTTTCTATTTCTTATTTAAACCTGAAAGCAGTTAGTCATATATTAAACTTTTCAAAGTTTGGGAAATGCCTTAAAATCTCAAACACATGTTGTTTAAAACTGATTGCGGTAGTTCCTTTTCAGTTGATTTAGTACAAAGTAGATTATACTAGTACCAAGTAGATTATAGAACAGACTGCATGGGTGCGCTAGTTCCGTAGTTCACAAAAATCTCACCTATAATTTGGAAAAAAAAGTTTTGCGATGTTGATGTTTTTCCCCCTTAAATTCGAGCATGAATTATTAACACACAAGAATTAATATGCCAGTCACGGTGACACACAAAGACCCTTGATAATTCCACAGTGCTTCACATTCAGCGTCACGTACAGAATTTTGATGCATTGGCGCAAGACATCTTTTGAGACGATGTGGACAAAAACGTGTTAATCTGCCATTTTGGAGAAGTGGATCTAAGGACTGTCAAAGAGTGTCAACTTTTACGTCAAGAGACCCCTATTTCAGCTAATTGATCAAACTTTCATTAAGAAATATATTTTAGGGCCTCTTTACTCATGCCTCTGAATTAAATATTTTCACACTCACTTAGAATAAAACGGATCTATTGTATCAAAAGTCAAATTCGTTCGAACAAATTAAAATTGTTTGCTTCCAACACATCTAAAGAAGAGAATCGAATTTAAAACCAGATTTTCGTAATTTTTTGTTTGGTTATTTATATGACATAACCGTTGATAATATAAATTTTAACAAAATAAAAAAAAATTACAAAATTCTTTTAAGTCTTTGACTGCAGTGTGGTTCTATTATATTACTCGTCTGCACATACAAAACAAAAATTTATTAATTAAGGGGTAGCCGGATATGATTTTTATTATTAGCCGGATGCGAATAGTTTGGCCCTAATAATTGCCGGATCCAGATATCTCCACATTAAGTTTAAGAACTAAGGGGAAGTAATTTACTAATTGTTGTCTAGTATTTAATACTATTTATTAAAAAATGTTTATCTACAATGACAGTCTGTGACACTGTGACACGGTATATATATATATATGTATATATGTATGTATGTATGTATGTATGTATGTATTTTGTGTACGAAATTTAACGACTTTTTTCGGCAAAACTTTTATAACCTTTTAATAAAATGAAATAAGTACCTGCGTCCTGATGTAATGTTCAAGTACTAGTGAAAGTATAATTTCAAACAAATAATAATTAAAATCCAATTTGAGAACTGACCTTGGACATCTGGTAGGCTTATTCCTATCATCGATCAAATATCAATTTCATGCCATTTTTTATTTCTTTTTATTAGTCAATGATAAAATATTGTAACAAAACAGTGAACTAAATACAGATTTAAAGATATACCTTCTGTGTCATTCACTTAACAAATTACTGTTCTCTGTGCAATACACATTTAGGTTCGTTCACTAGTACATAAAGACTTTACATTTTTTTTTGTAACAGCATTTCGTGATAAATTTCTTATTTTATTAACTTGATCGATGTATTTTCATGCATCAAGTCGTAAATTTTTTTTTCGAAAAGAAATCAAGATATTAAGAACATTGAAAAATTTGAGTTCTTGCTTTTTTAAAAACAAAAATCACTTTCGTGTTAAACATGTAAATGAATGGTAGACTACATCTTTTTTCCTTGAATAATGACGCTAAAAGTTAAACAACCTATAAATATTCTTTCCCAGGATGCTTGAAAAGTTCGGCAGACGGCCAAGTTATTTCAAATGTATACACAGGTTTTGTTCATTGAATGTAGCCATGGAAAGTATGTTTTATTTCTGTCTCAGCAGATCTGCTAGGATTTGAATAGCCTGAAAGAAAAAAAAAAGGAAAAATGGAATGCATTACATTTGTGATATGCAAAGGGGGGGGGGTAGCGTGAGTATCTGCCATCTAGAGCAGAGGTCAAGTTTGTTATTCTATTTCCAAAAAAATGTTTCGTAAAGTAAATATAAGAAAATTATAATGTGATTGTTAAAAAAAACAAACAAATTAAAGTGTTTACAATTTTTTATCTAAAATTGCAGATTTCTGCATTTCCTTATAGCAAAATCTTAGATAGCACTGCCAAAATCAATGTTTCAGTCATTTCTTAGTGTACTCATTTTTGGTTAAAAATAATATTTTTAAGCATTAAATTAGAGAAACTTCTCTCACATCGCTTATAGCAGTTGTAAAGAATGTGAAGAATAAAACTTTATTCTCAACTCGTTTCATTTGAAGGTCAATCAATGACATCAATAGCCAATATTGTGTGCTCTCATTCTTTGACATTTTTCAATCAAATTTTAAGATTTTCACATAAAATTCAAGCATAATTCTATTTCTGACTACATACCTTAAAAATGTATTTTTTTGCGAAAATTTATCAACTAAACTACGATGAGGTCATTTTGAAATTTAAGGGCCTCTGTGCGGGATTGAATTGGTTTTAACTATGTTAACAAAATATTTTTGGGATTCAGATTTACGTGGCCTCGAAAATAAAATTCTGTTTTTGACTGGAATTAATAAATGTCAAATATTCTAATAAGAAATTCTTGCCCCCTTTTATTTCTTCTGCCAAAAGGCATTCCTATTGTTTTTTTTTTAAAACTAAATTGTCTATCATTTTTTTAAAGTTTCTTTTCCAAATCATAATATTTGCTAAAGTTTTTACTGTGCCGAACAAATGATTAATAAAAGCTACTTTTTGTATTCAGTTTCTGCCAGTCCTTAAATCCGTTAGAGGAGCAAATCTTTGATTCAATCCTGGCATCTATGCTACAAAAATACCGAGAAGTAACAGATTAGAGAAGATAAGTAGAGCTACGTCCGTATACTTTAAGCTTTCTATAAGAAAATAAAATTTGTTTTCAATAATAAACATGCTGTAACAACAACAACAAGATCTTGCGTTACCCGTCTCATCTCTCATTTTAGTGTAAGATAAGGCCTGGTTTGGTAAAGTTAATGTTCATATTTTGGCCACTTTCTCAATCACGCTGCACGTATATTTAGGTCATTTACATCATATCTTTTTAGTCCAAGTATGTTATAATAATTCGATTGGTTGTTATGAATTTTTTCAGATACATAATTTTCGGAAGTGGCTGACAAACTTTAAGAATAATTATCACGCACTAGCACATCAAAATCACCTTGTCTGATAGTTATTTTGTATTATTATTAGCATAAATTCTTTCCTTGTCTCTTTTTTATTGTGATAAAGATTTACACTTTCCTATAGCGATGAGGGATTCGTAATATCGGGATCCCTACGTCTCGCGAGACGATGGTGCATCAACGTTGGTCTGAGTTGCATTTCCTCGTGTGGCTGTGCAGTCCCATCCGTGAGTGACAGTGTTCACCACAGCTTTGCACACGAATTCTGTGCTTCCCAATATTTTGGTCTTTCTCCTAGCCCTTCTGTCTGTAGCCCCCTCCATCCTTCACTTCTCAGCTACTATGATGCCTTCTTTTTCAACTGTGTGCCATGTAGATCGGTCTTCTGCCGTACACTCCCAGTCGCTTGTGCATATTCTGGCTGCTTTCATGTTCCTTTGGCAGACATCTTTAAATAGCAGAAGTGGGCGACCTGTCTTCCTCTTTCCCGATACCAGTTCTCCATATAAGAGGTAATTGGGGATGTGGCCAAGGCTCATTATTTTTACATGTCCTAGCCATCTCAGGCGTCTTTCACTAAGAATTGAGAACATGCTTGGATATTGGCACTCGTCAGGTCATCAATATTTGGCAATTTATCCAGCCATTTAATGCTAAGGATGCGACGTAGGCACCTCAAGTGAAAGCTATTAAGTTTGCGCTCATGGGATGTATAAGTGATTCATGTCTCGCTTCCGCATTGCAGCGTACTGATGATGCAGGCTCGATAGACACACAGTTTGTTTTTCTCCGTTAGCTTGGTTTTTTGCCGGACCCATTTATTTAGTTTAGCCATTCTAGCAGCTGCCTTGCCGATTCTACTGTTTATTTCGTCCTCAATGGACAGTTTGTTTGAGACTTTGGTCCCGAAGTAGGTGAAGCTGTCCACAACCTCCAAGTTTTCATTGTTAATATTGATGGTAGGAGGAGAACTTGTGTCTTGGGACATGATATTTGTCTTTTTCAAGCTGATTTTCAGGCCAAATTCTTTGCAGGCATTGGAGAAGCGTTTGACGAGTTGTTGCAAACCAGTTTCTGTGTGTGCTATCAGTGCCGCATCGTCCACAAAGAGTAGCTTACGAATTAGGACATCTGTCGTTTTTTGTTTTGGCTCGGAGGCGGGCAGTGTTGAAAAGTCCTCCATTAACTCTGGTGTGTAACCAGATTCCATCACAGCTATCCTTGAATGCGTATCGAAGCAGTACACAGAACAGTGTTGGTGCGAGTACTCAACCTTGTTTAACTCCGCTGCTGACTGGAAAGGCTTCTGATGAAGCTCCATCGAACTGGACTGTGCCCTGCACAGACACATATAACAAAGTGCCTACTGGGACGCTTCCACTTTCAGCCATTTCCTTATGTTAAAGGCTTCATTGGTTCGCAAAAGAGCATTAAGTAACACAAATTTTAATGAACCCTTAGCCGAAAATGCAAGATACCGTTCACATATTAATGTATAAAATATTTTTGTATAATCAGCATACATTTAATTTAATGTAACACCAAACAATTAAAGTTAATTGAACTATGATTATAAAATAACGTGACCTCCGATTTATCAGAATAAATGTTATATACGTATATGCATAACTACGGAAATTATAATTGAAAAATACTAAGCCAGAAAAGAAATAAGAATCAATAGGTTGAAATTTAAAAATTGAATTTCATTATGTCCTCTTGCTTATTAATAAAAACGTGCCAAAAAGCTGGACACTTCATTGACTTTTTCGAATAATTTAAAGTAAATTCTGAAAATTCTTGAACTTTTTAATTTGAATAACTTAAAAATGTTGATGCTTTTAAATAATTTTTGTAGTTTAGAACAGTGTTTTTCAAAGTAGTGGTCCACGGACCGGTGCAGGTCCGCAAAAGTTATCAAAAAATGACAGAAAAATATAATCCACCATTTGATATTATTTATACTTAACCTATTGAATACGTCAATTTTTCTGCTATTAACATATAACATGAAACAAATAAATTAAATTAAGTTTGGCTCCCGCGTTTGTACAGGGAACAAATTCCTGCCCGTCCACCATGCTAAAAAGCTTGAAATGCACTGATTTAGAATATATTTCAATGTAATAATTTCAAACTAAATATCTTGACAATTTTAATAGTCCCCTTCACGCAAAATATTAAATGTTTATTTTTTAACTTACTTTATCGACATCAGACTCCTGCACAGCCGAATAACTCAGTCGTATATATGGAGATGGACCAGGCACAGGTTTAAAAAACTCCCCCGACACAACAGAGACACCCGCCCTGGCGGATTTCTCCATGAGATCCACTGTGTCCTCCACGTCGTTGATTTTAACCCACAAGAACATGCCACCGCTGGGGAAAGTCCACGTCGCCAAACCTTTTCACGAATTTAGAGATTTATTTTATTTCTGTTTTTTGCTTTATACCAGTGCTCAGACATTGTTTTGAAGATAAATTCACATTTAATTATTTTCACAACAAAGGAATGCTATGGGCTTTTTGTTATGATTGTGTTATTCTTAAAGGCCAGTTTGTTTGTTTGTTTCTTTCTTTCTTTGTTTGCTTGTTTGTTGTTGTTTTGTTTGTTTTGTTTGTTTGTTTGTTTGCTTGTTTTTTTGTTCGTTTGTTTGTTTGTTTGTTTGTTTGTTTGTTTGTTCTTCTTTGTCTTCTGCATGCGGTGAGCAGAAATTAGCATTTAACTTTTTATTTAAGCTCTTAATAATGTATCTCATTGGTATATGAAATATAATTATTCCATATTTTAATACAAAAAGAGTGGGGGGGGGGTATAGATCTAAAAATGTATCACAAAAAAAGAAATGTTATTAAAACATTTTTTATTAAAAGGCGTTGAGTACATAGGATTTTAATGCAATGCTGTTATTATTATTATTATTCGAAAACGTTTCTCACAGAAATTTACCTAAATACGATGGAAAATATAGGTCATAGAATCTGAGCATGATGTCTAAAATCAAGTTAGTTTTTTGCGTGCGTGTTCAAATGAAAATCTCCTTTTTTCCAAATCAAACCAAAACGCATCATCATAACAAACTTTCCTTGTTCTATTTTTCAACATCTTCTACGCCAACTCGTTTAGTCCATAATATCTTAAAATGTATGTACGACTATTTACTAAACACATAGAGATATCGTTATTCAATATTTTGGGAATAAGAACTACATAGATAATTCGTTATTACTACTTTTTTCTAGGAGCATGTCTCTTAAGATTAATTGAAAGGTATTAATACAAGACAGAGAACTAAGGTTCCCTCCACTATATTAAAGAGAGAATTGATGTGCTTTTAGTATATATATATATATAATTGATGGCGAACGTACGGACCAAATCGAAAACATAATTGAATCCAAAACATTTTGGTAGATTCCAAAATATAAATGTTCTTTAAAATCTTATAAGCTAAACATCTGAGCCGAAGGATCTGAGATAAACGAAAGTTAAAAATGTAAATTACAGAACCTGTGCAATATTTTTCCAAGGCTTTCACCATGAGCTCAGCTCTTTTCTTATAATCTTCCGACAAAAGTTTCACTTCAACTTGAAATCTTTCATGTCCCCACTGGTGCAGTATGCGGCTAACCAACATCTGGAAATATTGAATTAAATTCTTTTTTAAAACCTCTTCAAAATGAAAGTTGAGTACTGTGTGACTGAAACTTGTAAAAAAAAATGGCTTATGTTGATAATTGGGGCACACTTCCCACAATACTAAACTTGATATAAATTTACAAACATTTAAATCAAAGCATACGATGTTAACAAGTAAATTCCATTAGATTATGATTAGCTTACATTATTTCAAGATAGCACAGCTGGTAATTTGCAGACTTAACGTACCTGAGTTAGGAAATTAGCATGTATTGTGTTTTGGGACATGCTGCGCATGTAGCGAGAAATTATTGAGCTAGGTCCACTGATCCAACCAAGGCGATACCTTATAGGAACAGTAAAACTCATTTATTTTATATTCATATTTAAATTGATCATGTGTCTTTTCCAAATATACACTATTGATAAGACTTTTTTATGGTAAATAACAAATGGTACATATTAAATGTTTGTCCAAAATTTAAATATTCCAGTAATAATAAATTAATTATACATTTTTAACGCGAGAAGAAAGTTTTAGATTTTCTACAGTCACATAAACGATTTGTTCTTTGGGACTGTCCATAAATGACGTCACGCGATTTTTGTCGATTTTAACACTCCTCCCCCCTTGTCACACTATGTTTAAAAAAACTTAGAGCCCCCTCAAATATGACTTCATAAAACATTGAACCACCACCCCACCCCCCACCTAAAAGCCGTAATTTCTAATTGAAAATTAGAATGTTGAATGG
>MUZC01003599.1:6342-16862 GCA_002072015.1 Radix auricularia | reverse complement strand
ATTTAGTGTAAGTATGCTCACTAATATTGTAAATTTAGTGTAAGTATGCTCACTAATATTGTAAATTTAGTGTAAGTATGCTCACTAATATTGTAAATTTAGTGTAAGTATGCTCACTAATATTGTAAATTTAGTGTAAGTTTTTTATGCTCACTAATATTGTAAAGCTTTTGAAGCCATTGAAAATGTCATTAAATAAATATTGAGAAATCAAATACAGTTGAACTTTGGATACTTCTGCTTTTGGTATAATGGGCCGTATACCAAGTGAAATGTTTCGCGTCAAAACAGGACGTATACTAAGTTGGACTTAGGGGCCTCCATAAATGACGTACCGTAATTTTGGCCGATTTTTGACCCCCCCCCCTCGTCACAAAAACTTAGACCCCCCTCCAATATTAAGTTTAAAAAATCTGTGAACCCTTGTAACGTGGTTGGCTTGACCCTAGCACGCAGAAATCATTTCTGTTTTTAAAAAATATATTTTTAGCGCGAAGCTAAACAAAACATAGCACATTTTTACCCCCTTAAAATCATCTGAACATTTTTAATTATGATTCACTTTAATCATGTCTAGTTCCTACCCTGCACCAATCAGTTTAGCGAAGGTGTCCATTCTAAGCACTCTACCGTCCACATCAAGGGACTGAAAGCTGCGCCTCCTCTGTTGGTGAGAAATATATCAATCGATGAGGAGACATAAATGTAATTACTTATAAGTATGCAGAAAATCTACTGCTACAAACCTATGACTGGTCGAGAGCATTCAGATCTCTTGGTGATACATACAAACATTGAAGTCTCTGACAGAGTTTTAGTCACTTCGTTTATTAATGAATCACCATCTCATTAATTTAATTTTAGTTCATAATATAAAAACACACTTTTAGTGTCTTAAATAATTTGATACTTTCTTAAATAACATGAATTAGACGCTCCCGAGAAAAAAATATTATTTTTTTTTTAAATACGTTCATAAGTCCTTTTAATTTACTTAGAAATTTGATGTGGTCTTTTAAAAAATTACCTTCCCAAACTGCAGAAAATAGTAGGCTCCGTCCTCTAATATAATTACATCATATTTCCTACATACGAGATAGACAGCTGCTAATCTTTCTTCATGCCACGTGTAACCTTAGAGCATAAAATCTCCAATTGTCTTCAGTTAGTGAGACATAGTAAATAATGTTTCATTTCTAACAAAAATCAATTATTTTCGATAAATGAATTTTGATACTGGAAAATGCAGATTTCATTAATATATGTAAGAAAAAGTCACACCTTAAAGATAGTTAAAAATTAATTTTTGAGCATCTCTTTCTTATTTAAATCCAATCTAATATTCATGTAAATCAATCTCTGTGTCAAAAGGTCGTTGATGAAAGAAATAGACAGTATATTTATGATTTTATGATTTGATCTTATTTTATTATCTTTGGACATAATGAAAATTTAGAAGAAATAATTATAAATTACGAAACCCAAATGTTTGCCTACTTGTGGGATTGTTACAGGAAGTTATTGCAAACAAGAGCCTTGGTCTCTTGGTGTTGGGATGTGTCTGTGGCCATGACGAGAGAATTGACTCCAGGTGTTCTGCTTTCATTCCCTGCTCATCGCTGTCCACTGTCACTGGGTTAACACCGAACAGTTTGAGCTAGAAATTATTTCGATATCCGTCATTGAAAGGATAAACTCTGTCCTCTGTTTATATCAATGTTTACTTTTAATTTTTTGCTCGTCTATAATTTAAAGGTTGACGCTCGATTTTTGTGTGTGTTTGATCTGAAGTTTTAATGTTAAGAGTTTGTTTTTTTAACCTAAGATGTGTTTAATGGTGTGGAAATAACGTCAACACTTGCTACTCATTGGACGTCCTGATGTAGTCATTGACAATAACCAAGATTTTAACATTTATAATGTGAATCTCACGTGCTCTCATAATTTTCTAACACTCTGACCCGTTTCTGGAATTGATGATTGTCACAGACAAGTCTTTAAGTGAAGTTTTAATAAAATGACATAGAAATTTAATTATATAGATTCCAATGCTCTATATTTCATGATTGAATGTCTGTTGGTTTTGCTAACGTTTTTTTTTTTTTTTTAAAGGGGAAGAATAATCCGTTAAATATACTATATTATAGCGATAATCCAAAATAATGTTAAAATACAATAAGAAAAGTAAGCGCGTTATATATTCTGTAAGTTGGATGGCTAAATCTAATGCCTAATAGCTTTGAAATAATTACATTATAAAACTTTTGGCAATAAATATCAAATATACCTTCAAAATGTTAAATAAATTTGTATACATTTATCATTAAGAAAAATAAAGATGATGGAGTGACTGATTTATTTTAAGTAAAGACGGAAGTTCCTAGAAGTTAATTATTTCCTATTCGCAACGATAATTTAGAGTGTTGATGTTAAGATGGTCGTCCGGACTGGACAGTAATTTATTAATTTTTTTATTAAATTGCTGTCTTTTTTTATTTATTTATTTTATTAGTTAGTTAATTAATTAATTTTGTGTGTGTGCCCGTTTTACTGTTTTAAAATAAATATATATTTATACCTGATCAATAGTTGTGGAATAGACGTTATTTTCTAATAATATAAAATCTCCTTCATCAAGCATGATGTGAAAAACCTGTAAAATAATTAAATAACGATAATAAATCAATATGTACGCAAATGAGACTTTTAAACTGACACCACTATTAATAACTAAAACAAAATGGTCCAATTCTGCCCTAGATCTAGTCTAGATCTATATCCGATTCTTAAAATTATCTTCAAAATGATTTTTTTATTATTATTATTTATTTTTTTTTTTTTTTTATGAGTAAAAACAGTATTGTTGTACGGTGTTTAAGCTTTGAGTTACAAATGTGCCGTTTAAAAATGATAGAATTTACCAATAGCATTATATGGCGATGGACTTAATTATTTAATTATTACTGATATATTTTGCAGGGTGGGGGGGAGTTTTATTTTAATTGGCATTATTATTTAGTGATTTACTTAAATACACATTTCGTCAAGTAATTTAGCAGACTGATGAAAATATTTGGATGGTTACTTCTAGAAAAAATACACCAAAAATTAATTTCCCTAAAAGTAAGTCACGCTCCATAGGGGGGGGGTGTAAGAAAGTGTGACAGGGGGAGGTGGATTGTCCGGTCATTATGACGTCACGGTGTTTTATGTTAAATTTTAATTATTTTTTGTTAATAAAAAAATATTTTTGTACGAAAGAGTGGCGAACTTTAGGGGGGGGGGTCCAAGATTTGTGACAGGGGGGAGGGGGGGAATTAAAAATGGTTTAAAAAATAGCGTGACGTACTTTTTGGACGGCCCCTTAGTTTTATTCTTCTTTTTCTCCAATGTTTACTTATTACGTTAAGTTATTATGTCTTACATCCAGGGAGAGGCTGATTAGCCAAAAAAAACAAGAAGCATTTCCGGGGGTCAGTAAAATGTCTAAAACTAGCCACCGAAAAAAGAACCATCTTTGCAGTGTTGTTTCTCAATTCATTTTTTAAACTTGATTTCAAAACAACTTGTGAAATTTGAACGGTAGCCAGGCCATTTAGCTAGACCAGTTAGCCAGACAATTTATAATTTTCAGTAATAAAAGGCTAGAGCTAAATAATTTATTATTTTTTAAAACAAATCAGAACGGAGCTAGGGCGTGTTTAATTTTTTTATGAAACAGGAATAACCTTCTGACGCTGATAAAGTTTTGTGATTTTACTTTGGGTCGCAGCGTTAATAACCTGGACGTGCAAGTGTGGATTTTCTTACTAGATTATACAAAATTAAAAGTAATACCTCCTTAATGTTTCACTACCCCGCCCAGCCCCCTCCACATCCTCCAACCCCCCAAAAATTAAATTAATCGTTTTCTTCAATTAGAAATTTGATTAGTTATTTTTTTTTAGAAGACATAATAATAACATAACAACCTACAGCTTTTCTTCAAAAATAGTGAAATTTAATTATTAGTTTCAATATTAAGTTTAAAGTTAACCTGCAAAGTCTATCCTTAAAAATGGCAAAAAAATTCGGAAGAAGCTTATAAAATTCCTTTTCAAATGAGAATAGCCGTTAAGAATTCTTCAGTTTAAAAAATAATAATACGACCATTAAACGAATCCTCGGCTAAATGACGTCTTCAAAGGAAAAGACAAACTCCCATAAATCATTCAACTATGATAGCAAGGTGCTCAGAAAATTATCTTTTACGAAACAAAATTTCTAATTGTGGTGGTCAATCTGAAAGCAAAAATAATTAAATTATCGCTGCATCTTATTATATACTGATATTTAAATATATATATATATATATATATATTGGTAATATTTTGTACCTAAATAGAGCTAATAATAATAATGAGGAGGGGATAATAGTTTCGTCTAACCAGTGTTTTAAGAGAAAAGCAGAAAGATCTACAATGTGCATCCCAATGTTACAGTGGGGTAGCTAGGGATTTGGGGGGCCTGGCCTCTTTGGGGGCCCGGGGGGCTTGGCTTCTTTGGGGCCCCCATCATTTTGACCGAAAGCGCAATAAAAAATATTTAATGTAAAAAAAAATGTTTCAGACACTTCTTTGGGAGCCCCTCCCCCTTAAGTGAGGCCCTGGGGGTACCTTCAAATTTGGATCCCCCTCCCCTAGCAACGTCACTGCAGTTACCATCGCTGGCCATAGACAAAATTATTTCTGTAGAGAAATGTATACGGCTTAAACTTTGTGTAGACGAAAAACGAACGCGTGTGAAGTGGCTTTAGTTTAAGAAAACCCAGGTACCGTTAAAAAATCTGTGATATCGTTTCATGTGATAGAGACACATTCTCAAGGAATATGTTGGATCCGACACAACTTACGCCTCTGGTGGCATCAGTGCTGCCGTTGGTGATGTTTATAGCGAACGGTTCTGGGTGATCTTGCATCTCAAGCTGTGGCGGTTTGTGTTCTATTCTTGTGAGCTCAGTCAACCAGTGACACAACTCTGGAAGACTTTAAACATTTATGGAAAACATTACATCTAATGGGAGATAACAATTAAAGAAATATTTTTTCCTTTCATTACATTCATGAAATTTTTAAAATGTTGAAATGCATATTTTGTTATTGAAGTCATATATTTTTAATATGAATTCTTGAAGTACAGTGTTCCCTAAACAACCATTGGTGTTGGACTCCAGGGTCACTCACGACAGACGAAAATCCATTTTAAAAAATAAATCATACATTTTGCACATAAATATAGCTCCATACATTATTAATAACCACTCCCCCAAAATAAACCTTCTCCCACGTTTATTGTTTGGCTTTCATCTTTCAGCAGACACATTTATATAATCCCGCGACACGGGGAATCCCCGATGAAGTGATGCATCAATGTAGGCTTTAAAAATCTTTATTACAATTGAAATGTTCTATTTTGGGGTTTTAAAAAATCACATTTCAGCAGGTGACATTTTAGAGCAGTGACAGTGAACATATGGCACGCGTGCCACAATCGGCACGCAGAGCCTAATCAGCCGGCACGCGACTAAAATATTACTTCCTTAATCAAACCAGCTCAGCCTAACTCAAATTAACAGGTTTCATTGAAGTATTGGCACTTTGCTTTAAAAAAGTGGGTTTGTTTTTGTTTTTGTTTTTTTTAAGTTCGGTCACGCGCCCCCAAAAAGGTTCACCCCCGCTGTTTTTAGGAAAGTTAACAATTTCTTAAAGCCTTAGAAAATCACCTTTCTTTCGACTTTTACTTTGTGTATCTCATTCTCAATAATCTGTCAACTTTCCTTTCTTAATAAAAGTAAAAGCGCACAAATATGATGGTTGGTCTGTCCTGTATATACATTGTGTAAAACACATACCCGGGAGAGTCGCCGTAGGCACTGATTGTGTCCATGTCGTTCTGATCCATCGTGATAACAGTTCCGTCCCTGTTGAAATAAGTCTACGATGATATGGGTAGCTTGGTTAGATGTGGTGTGAATAGATCATGGGAAATCTTACCACGACAAAAAAAAATTTAAGTTTTTGAAATTCATTATTTTGAAGAAGCAGCCATAACTTTTAATTTATTCC
Source organism: Radix auricularia (assembly GCA_002072015.1). Taxonomy (NCBI): domain Eukaryota; kingdom Metazoa; phylum Mollusca; class Gastropoda; family Lymnaeidae; genus Radix; species Radix auricularia. The sequence goes on along the minus strand of MUZC01003599.1, from coordinate 10,758 downwards.
CAGTTCTCTCCCTTTGTTGGGCAAGTTTTCAGCTTCGTTTATCAGTGTTATATACCTTAGGGAAAAGTTATTATCCATTAGTTGTGTTAGTGTGGGAACTAAAAATCTCAACAAATGTTCTTTGTCAATCTTGTATATTATTGCAATTAGCAGAGTATAGAATAAATCTACTGTAAAATTTGGAGCCAAAATCGAGAAAACATAGTAATGAAACTAATATAATATAGAATCTAAAGGTTTACGCCAAAAGAATTTTTTTTTCTACTTTTGAATCAATGAAATTTTTTTAGGATTAAACTCAGTCACAATTTATGTTTGTTATTTTACACAGTGCTACTCAAACAAACTTAATATACCTTTTAATAATTGAACCCATTAATAGGAACATCACCTTAAAGTAAACTGAGCTCCAACGATTGGCAGAGGATCAGGGCATGGTACTCCATTACTCAGTCTGATCATCTTTATACCCAGCGCTTTTTCTGAAGGAGAAGAAACTGAGAGCTTTAAGTTTCTTCGAAAACTGGGGATTTTTTCAAATGATTCTTAAAACGCCCTGGATGTGCGTTTTAGTCATACTTAAAATTTAATGTCTTAGCTCATCGTAACATGCTCAGTGTGCAAAGTTTTCTATACATTTTTTTAAAATTCAAATAATAAACAACGAACTTAATTTTGCGTGACGATCTGGACGTTTATGAAATAAATATGTTTTGTACACATGATACAAAAATTAAAGTTATCTGGTTACAGATAGCTGTGTAAAATCATAGATGAATCAAGCATTACTTGAAAACAACATTTTGAAAATTATGTTATAGATTTAATATAAAGTGATATTGGGGAATTGGACGTAAAATTAACGCAGAAAAGGAACCTTTTAAGCCTCGTTCTAGCTGGCGATCAGCAGTCCAAGTGGGAATAGTTTCCCGTAACAAGGTCGTACGAAAGTTTTCCCGTGAGTAGTGTATTCGTGTATCAGTGGTGTCACAAGAGGAAGCGGTGGGGGAGGGCCGCCCCGGGTGACATCATCACAAGGGGTGACACCAAAATGTAAAATTCCGAATGTTCCCGTTATTTGGAACTGGGAGATTCGGATAAGTTCTATGGGCAAGGTGGTGAGGGGGTGACACCATGAGCTACCCTCCCCGGGTGACGCCAACCCTGGTGATGCCTCGGGTGTATATCTCTCCAAAAATTGTAATGTAAGGCATTTGATGAAGCGTTAATAGCTTCTCCAACGTTGGTACAGAAAAACAGAAAAATGCAAAACTTCAATAATAAAATGGGAATGAAACGTTGAGGTAAATAAGTTTTAATATAAGTAAATAATACTATGGATATGAAATGTTAAAGGAAAAAAGTTGTGTGGTTTTTTTTTTAAAATAAATGTTAATAATAATAATTTTTATAGGTACGAAAGATTACAGTTCTTTTAATTAATGTTAATACTAATTTAGGTGTTGAGTTTTACAGTGAATGAGATGTTGTAATTCAACTAGTTTCCAACCAGTTGGCCTGTATTATAAAAATTTCAAACTATTCCTTACCTTTTAAAACCACGCCTCGAAGTTTGTTTTCAATAATTCTCTTGCCCACTCTCCCAAGCGCCCCCTGGTAGTCCGGTTTACTGACAGCGCTTGTCAAAAGTTGACTCACTAGGCTGTTCACGTTACTGTCATTTTTAATCATTTTTAATTTAACTCTCATAGACAGGCAAGTAATGTGTCATACATACATTTAAATTAGGGCTGTGGATATTAATGATTAGTTTCTCAATTAATCTTTTAAAAATTTTAACGATTAAATTATTTTTTACGAATTAAGTCATCGACTGATCACTTACAAATTATGGGAAGTCAAAAAGAAAAATAATAATAATTTTTAAAAAATAGCGGCCGATAAATAATAACAAATTTCCTGACGATTACTCGAACATTTTGGATTTAAACTATTGACTGACTGTTCGAAATGTAGATAAAGTTTACCTACCATTTGTTCTAACACTTCGCCTACTTATCAAAACCAAATGAAAAGCGTATAAAGCTAATGACAGTAAAGGAGTCTGACTCAGAGACAAAGAATGACGACAGCTCATGTGATGAATTACTGCGTTACAAAATGGAGATGAAAGTTCCTGAATCCATTAACCCTCTACAATGGTGGCAATTTAATGAACACCGAAATCTGAAAATTTCATCGTTTTGCCAAGACCGCTTTTTGTGCATATCAGTTAGTACCTCAGATATGTGAATGATTGTTCAGCTCGGCTGGTTATATATTGTCAATTAGACCTTGCTCATCACTTGACCCAAATAATTTCAACACACTAGTCTTTTTTTTTCTTTTTTTTTTTCGTTATTGGTTAAAAGATGACATTTAAAGGTGACATTCAACTCTTATTTAGATTTTCAACAAGAATGTTACATAAGTGTTACTTATGACATCATAAATTTTAATTTTTGGCTTTAATCGAAATTAACGATTCAGTAATCCTTATAGATCTAATTATGTATCGTATATAAAGAATTTGTAGTAAAAAAAAAATTTAAAAATTTAATTCTTTTTTTCGTTTTTTTTTATTTTTTTATTCTATTTTTTTTATATTTTTAATACTGCAATTAGAATCTCCGTGTAAATTGATGTTGTAAAAGGTTGAGAAAGTTAATTGTTAAAATTAGAGGATGAAAGAGTTTGTGTTAGCGTAAGTAACGGCGAGTGTCACAATATAACAAATAAAACATGATTCATACGCTTGAAACGCGATAATAAATATGGTGTACTTGTGTTATCCTACATATGTTTGGTGTACACTATGTTTTCGAATACACTTTTAAAAGTTGTTTTTTTTTTTTAAATATTATTTTAAAAATGACACAAGAAAGAAAAAGGTTGAGAAAGAGCTGAACGTTAGGCCGTTTTTACATTGAGGACATCATTAAACTAGATTATTTGACGTCTAGAATTAACAACGAATAATTACTGAATCAGTGGAGAAATAAATAATTGTTAGGCACATTTTTAAAAAAATGATGTTGGACATTAAATGCTAAAGAAAATTGGAATAACATGTAAGTAAATAAAAATAAATAATTTACCAAGACAGTTGCGACTTGTCCATTCTCAGCCTCAAAGAATACGAGTATTTTCTTATCAGCTATCTTAATTCAAGTCAATTTTTTGTTTCATTTAGTCCATAGTACTGACATACAAGTTCTCCAAACGTTCGTGGATTCTGACCTTTGAACTTTGAATGGATCTCAGAACCGACAGCTCGTCGTGGGTTTAGTTATTTCTCTCTAAGTTGTCAAGGGGCATGACTGATCCAATTATCAGAGCTAAGAGACTGTGTCGATAACGAACCGTCATCCCCAGCGAATAAAATTAAAACACCAAAGATTTTATAAAATATCTCAGAAGTGAACGTTGTCAACATTGTAATGTAAAATGTAATTGAAATACTTTCATTTGCTTGTATGTGTGTTGCGTGTGTTGTGTGTTGCGTGTTTGTTTGTTGCGTTTTTGTGTGTTGCGTGTTTGTGTGTTGCGTGTTTGTGTGTGTTGCGTGTTTGTGTGTTGCGTGTTTGTGTGTTGCGTGTTTGTGTGTTGTGTGTTTTTTCTCTTTAGTCATTTTTTGGACACAGCCTCTGGTGTTGAGCCACCAATATTTAATGCCGGTGGCTCAATAGACCACTAACAATGAGGGCTTAAATAACAATATGGGCTTATGTCAACAATTTGGTGTTTCACTGAACTTTTACACTGACGATTTGAGCTTACACTTTTAAGGGTTTACACTATTATGTGGACTTACTCTAACAATATGGGTTCACACTGACAATATGAGCTTATAATTACAATATGAGCTTATAATTACAATATGAGCTTATAATTACAATATGAGATTATAATTACAATATGAGCTTATAATTACAATATGAGCTTACAATAACAAACATGGGCCTACACCAGCAATGTAAGTACACACCTACAATGAAGACTAATAATAACAATGAAGGCTTACAGGCCTGGTCGTTGCGCTGACTAGGTCTTCAAATGTAACCATAAAGAAATTTGAATAAATGGGGCCAACCACTAAATGTCGCCACCACCTAAAAGGGGGGTGGGTCACTAAACAAGGCTTTGGGATAAGGCCATGTAGGGGCTCATTTTGCTATCACGTCAGTACAAGGAAAATCACGTCAAACCGGGAAAATGATGCACCTGGTAAAATGGAAAATTCCTGCCGTTCGTCAAATACAAAAATGTTTGAGAAGCACTGAATTACACTTTATTTAACGACGGTTAACGCGTGTTACGATATTACAATGCAGATCTACACTAAATAAATACTTAAATGACAAAAAAAATGTTGTTGTTGTTGTTTCTGTCTTTTTTTTTTTGGGGGGGGGGGGG
>MUZC01003588.1:1200047-1211756 GCA_002072015.1 Radix auricularia | reverse complement strand
TCACCTCCCCCAACCAAACATAATGGCCCATGTCTCCTATCACCTCCACCAATCAAACATAATGGCCCATGTCTCCTATCACGTCCACCAACCAAACATAATGGCCCATGTCTCCTATCACCTCCACCAACCAAACATAATGGCCCATGTCTCCTATCACCTCAACCAACCAAACATAATGGCCCATGTCTCCTATCACCTCCACACACCAAACAATTTAGCCCTCCCTCGCACATTCCCGACTTTCGTGTCGTGCTTGACACCTGCCTATTATTTTATTGGCAAGGCTGACAAAATAATAATTAATAAAAGTATAAATTAATTTCGTCTTGTCTTAAAATCGTGTTATTCGGTGAACTTAATTCTATTCTCTTGTAGCTTCTTTCCCCTTTCCCCCAAAAATCACATTCAAATTTGAATGCTTTTTCGTGTTATTAATAATTAAATCAAAGTGTCTACATTTACATTTAATGACTTGCGTATTGATTTATAGTCGACTGCGTTTAATGGTGAAGTTTTAATCGCATAAAATGATGACAATTTGATGAACAATTGTGGCATAGAAACAAGGGCAGTAATCAATAGATGACACTGCCATCTGTACAATCAATTTGTGTGTTGGCGCCGGTGATCTATTCACAGCACTAAAGGCAATTAATCATAAATCATTTGAAATTTCTCATCAAAATATGAAGTGGTTATTCTAAGTGTGGCTGGCTTCTTGTATCATGACAAGAATAGAGAATTAATGATAAACTAATTCAAGGAAGAAAAACGTTTGTTATATTTTTATTTTATTTTTTGGCACCGATGTTTTTTTAAGAAACAAGAGGTAACAGAAGAGAAATATTTGATCCCATTAACTGGACCAAGACAAATGACAACACTTCACCTCAAGTGTCAGATCTGATTACACTTGACCCTTGACCCCAGCTGCAGGGGAATGAAATAGAGCGCGGCAGAGCATGGTCGCAGCTCAATGATCGTGGTGTCGGTGCACATTGGCGCTAGTTTGGAAAAAGAAAATGATAATTGGGAATATCCGGACCCGCATTGTGTGAAATAAAACACAGTTAAACGAAGCGGTTCATTGGTGTGGATAGCAAGGGAGGGAATGGTCACTTAGCTAATCATTTGCTGTGATTAACACAACATTAGAGCATAACATGAAAGAAATTCATTTTAATCTCGCCTGATTGATGATGGGTAATTTTGAGCGGTTCCCTTGTTTTTTGGCTGTGTAATGAATTAATTGCATCTCATTATATGCCCAGAAATATGTTAAGAAATGGGTCGGTTCCTTTCGCCAGACGATTTAATAGAGGACTCAGCTGAAAAATTCGGTTTTAAACATGTCTATGAAGACTTCGAATTCCCACGAAGAAGTATTTGTTTAAATCGGGTGTTAGTGTTATAAACATATCACTTTATGTAGTGCTGTTAGCGATTAATTTAAGTTTAATCGATGACTTTTGAAAATTTAACGATTATTTAATCTTTAATTTGAATAAAAGCACAAAATTAAAATTGATGATGTCATAACAATGGAATGTCTTATTTATAGGTCACCTTTTAACAATTTCTTTAAAAGAGATGTGTGTTAACATTTTTAGGTTCCAGTGATGAGCTTGTCTAAATGACATTATAACCAGCCGAGCGAACAATATTTTGCTTAAAACTGAGGTAACCGGTATGCACAGAAGGGTCTTAGCAAGGAATGACATTATCGGTGTTCATTAAGCTTTCACCATTGTAGAGGGTAAATGGATTCACGAACTTTCATTTCCATTTTTTAACGCAGTAATTCACCAGAAGAGCCGTCGTCATTTTCTGTCTCCGAGTCAGTCTCCATTACTGCCTTTAGCTTAACACGCTTTTCATTTGGTTTGATAAGTAGGTGAAGTATTAGAACCATGGTAGGCAAACTTTATGAACATTTTGAAAATTCCCGTCAGTCAATAGTTGAAAACCAAAATGTTCGTGTAATCATCAGGAAAATGATTATTTATCGGCCATAACTTTTTCTTCACTTTTCGACTTCAAATAGTTTTTAGGTGATGGGTCGATTAATTTTTAAAAAAAAAATAATATAATCGACTAAATTTTTAAAGATTAATCGAGAAATTAATCTTTAATTTCACTAGGACATCTATAAAGTAAATATGAACTTACCGCATCAATTTTTAACTGAAAAAGTGCTTTGCTCATAAGTTTTGCAGATGGAATTTTTTTTTTGCATGAATCAATTTGCGTTTCTCAAAGCCAAGAAAATTCTCGACTGAAAAAGTCTAGGACTTTTAACTTGAGATCAAGACTATTTTGAAACAAAGGCTGAGGTGTCACATGACTGTAAGGAGAGCGTTGGAGACTTTCGTTGTCATCAGTGCCATTGAACGCATTCCCAAAAGTCGTTTTACCTTCTGTATTGTTTCGTTTTAGCTTTGTGACTTTGTGTCATTTTGTATTCCGTCTTTTTGTCGTTTTGTCTTTTGAAGTTTTGTCTTGATACCATTCAGGGCTGGATTTCTGCCCAGGCCCCAGCCAGCCTTGGGACCCCCGGTGGGAGAATTTTTACTTAAGCTCAAATGCCTGGCTTGCATTATCAATCATAAAACGCAACGGTAACAATTGAAGTGGCACAACATCATATCTTTTGTCAAAAATATGCGCTAAAATGATCAATGTCATGGCAGAAAAGGTAACAAATTCAATCATGACTGAGCTAAAACAAGTAAATTATTTATCTCTCGCTGTCAACTCTACACCGGACATTTCTCATGTAAATCAACTTCCTTTTTAAGGACATAAGGAGATATGTCTCTGAAGACGGATGTTCTATCGAACTTTCTTTTTTTGTTTGTTTGTTTGAAATTCATTCCGAATTTTAGATATAAAGCTGAAGGCTAACGTCGTACTAGAGACAGAGTAAAATCAACACTAGGATGTCGCCGATTGCCGGGGGCAGTCTTACGACAATGTTAGCAATATGTCGGATGTATATTCTGGTCTTAACGTACTGGAAGAGCCTATGCTCGAAGCCACTTCACGCACTGTCTTACTTGGAGGTCTTGAGGCGAGGATAAAACACGTGAATCTTCTGATAGATTTCGTTCTCTGTTCGGCTGACTCACATAGGAGAGAACAGGCCCAATTTGCTCTCTATAATGAACACAGAATCATAAATAATTCAGTCAATTGACTATTCGTACTTCTCCACAGAAGAAAGTTCATCGTAGGATTCTATTAATTTTTTTTTAATAGAATAACGTAGCAATAGTAAAATAGTTATAGACTGTATTATTCTGACGTTTATTAAAGTCAATTAAAAAATTATATTATATGTTCTGTACAAGTGCATTTAGTTTGCTAAAATTCCGAAATAGCTTTGAGATGGTTAAGGGGCCAAAATGTCAAAAGTGCCCAGGGGCCCTGGGTCTCTTAAGTCCGGGCCTGATAGTTTTGTTTGTTTAAGCAGACATGTGATATTGGCTTACATCTCTTGGAAGTAAGACCTATTCCTGCAAAATAAGCTGGAGCGGATGGCTAATCTCCTCATTGAGGGTTTCGCTAGTTTCCATGTAGACTTCGACTATGATTGGGGGTCATCAAGAGCACGGGTGTCTAAAGTCCGGCCTGCGGGCCAAATGCAGCCTGCGTTAAAATTGTAACTGTTTCGCGGTTAATTAATTGACTCGTGGATTTTATCTCTTAAAAAATTTATATTTATAAGAAAAGACAAAATAATGTGCTGTCTTGTGTATGATGATGGACTTATCGATGACGATTAATTTTTTTACAAACGTGGATATTGATTAAAAAATTAAAATTAAAAAAACCCACCAAAAAAAAAAACCCACCAAAAAAATAAAAATAAAAATAAAAAATCATGTTAAGCCTGGTCCCTTTTGGAACTCAGGACGTGTTAGCGCATTTTCGTATTATGTATCAGTACTTATGTTAGATATCAGCATTATGTAGTTATCAGTAATTGTGTTTAGATTTTAGACATATTTTTATGAATTTTCTTGTGTAATGAATATACCTGAAAAAAAATTATTTAAAAGTCATTTCTTTACATTTTAAAATTTTTAATTTTCTCTTTAATCTAACTACAAGTGGTTTGTGGTCACTGAAATAGGACTCATAAATGAAACATTCTAAATTGTAATCAGCTAATCGCCCAAATACTCCGTCAATTGTTGTTTGATAGATCGTAGTTGCCAATCTTGGTGAAAGTAGTTGAATGTTGAAGCTTGTTTCGAAAAAGTTTTCAATTTCTGCCCCTGGGCCGCTAAGATCTTGATTGAAGTCACCACAAATGATGACGTAAAACTCTCTAAACTTTTACACATATTCTAATGACGTCAACAAAAAAAAAACTAATACTTTTGATAATACTAAGACTTCCGGCAATGGCGGCCGTTGCCTGCGCCAGTGTTATCTCTCGATTCGCAATGTTTTTTGGTAGTTTTAACGGGGTTTTTTAACGGATCGAGTAACTGAGTGTTGATGCACAAATGGCAGGTCAGGACATACAAAAAACATATATACATCATGGGTCTAGGACTTATGGATGCTGAGATCTAGGGTGATGACAGACGGACGGACGGACAAAACGGGTGCAATAGCGCATTCGACTTCTCGAAAATGCGCTAAAAACCCATAGCGATGAACTTCGGTGCAGTTATTTGTGCGGCGATTGATGACGTGGAATGGCAAAATTCAATAACGTAATAAAAATTAAATTTATTTTAATTTTGCCAACTCGAAAAGGAAATGAATGTGACATCGCTGTACTTAAAAATTTTAATATAAGGCATATAGTAGTGGCAATTTTCAACGAAACGTTATCCGCTATAGTTATTAAGTACGAAGTATAAAATAAACAGTTTTATTCTGTAAAATTGCAAATTTTAATCATGGAATAAAATATTTTAATAAAAATCGCAATACCAGAGCTCCTTTTTGCTTTAAAAAAAAGAAAAAGTTAAAATTAAAAAAAAAAAACAATAACAAACAAACAACAAACCATTCCTTAAAAATTATTAATATATATAAACACCCAGTGGTGTGGTTCTGTATGTTTGTAATAACGCAAGCGATGTACGACAGTCTACAGCAGTTAGTTTAGTTGAAACGCTGAGGAGCGATGTACGACAGTCTACAGCAGTTAGTTTAGTTGAAAAATCTGTGTGTTGATGAGCGCTCTAAAAATATTTAATATGATGACGTCATTGTTTGGTGTGCATCGGTACGCAAAATACAACCCCTATTATTATTATTAAATAAATACTTTGCGTACATTTCATAAAGTTTAATAATTCGTATTTATCAAAAAAGGACAAGTTAGTTGGTCTTTAAAAAAAAGGTTGGCGCCGTAGGCGCCCAAAAAAACGGGGGCGGCGGCGCCTGGCACAATCTAGTCAATAATATATTAACCCAGGTCACTCGGTAACGTTAAGTGACGACACTCTTTAACGCTAAGGGACATAATCAGCGTATGTATTTTTTTAATTGAAAATTTTGAAGAAAAATCAAAATCATTTTGGTTTCGAGATTAAAAGAGCGTGTGGTGTTTCTCGCCATAATATATTATGTGACGTCATTGTTTGAGCTTATATTTTAATTTTGGAAAAAGGAAAGAAAAATCTCGCAAGTGTTCACCGACAATTAACGTACGCCCGAGAATGTGGGCATTTTGAAGTAAATGGTGAGATGATTGAGCTCTCTGGGGAGGGACCTAAGCATGGGAGAGAACGCTTTATAATAAAGTTGACAATGCTGATCGTTTTTTTACTCGAAATTTTGTATATAGAGAATTTTTGTGATCAACAAATCATTCTAATTAACAAAAATTTAATTATTCATTCTTTTTATTAAACTCATTCACATACAAATTTTTGGGTTGTCGGACACACTGATTCAAACGCATACAATAACATTCACGTAAGTTACTTGGCCTTTTGAAAAAAAGTGGGCGCCGTATGCGCCCCAGAACAACATACTAGATTAAACTATTTATAAAAAGGACACATTTAAGATGTTTACATCAAAATAAATAAAATATGACATAATATTAATTTAAAAGCCAGTAAGTCATTCTTAAACTTAGGTATGTATTTTTTAAAATGTATTTTCTCAATCCGGGCCACTAATGTCATCAAATACGACCCTCTATACCAATGGTGGCCGCGTGCCCGAAATTCAATTTAAGCCTACAGTAGTTTGATTAAGGATTAATATTTTAGTTGCGTGCCGGCTGATGAGGCTCTGCGTGCCGTCTGGGACACGCGTGGCTTGGGTTCGCCATCACTGCTATATGCAGAAAAGTTTCGTCGACCCTTATCACAGGTGCGCCAAAACAATGCATTGAAAAACTACAGAGAGTTCAAAATTCAGCTGCAAGATTAGTTCTAAGGGCAAAAAGACATGACCATGTTACTCCGCTACTTTACTCTCTTCATTGGCTACCTATACAAGCCCGAATTGATTACAAACTGGCCGTTCTGTGTCACAACTTCTTTTCTGACTCATGCCCTTCATATCTTACTGAACTTTTGTCAGTCTACTCACCAAGTCGTCAGCTACGCTCCTCTGCGGATACACGCATTCTCTGTGTTCCTAAGATAAGAACTAAAACATTTGGCGAAAGGTCATTCTCTTTTTGTGCAGCCAAACAATGGAATTCTCTTCCATTACACATCCGTAGCATTTCAACTGCTAAGTCATTTAAGACTGCACTTAAGACACATCTTTTTAAAATTTATTTTCAAAAATAATAAAACCACATTTCTGTAATTGATTAGCGTAGCTGATGTATTGAGTATACCGTATTGTTATTTATGTAGTTAATATGCTATGAATGTTTCTTTTTATTTATATATGTATTTTTGTTTCCATGTAAAGCGCTGTGAGCCTGGCTCCTTGCTGGGATACAGCGCTATATAAATCATCATTTTATTATTATTATTATTATTATTATTATTGAATTAAGTCGTTCTTTTGTAAGATTTTGGGCGAGGACTCCACCGATGGGCACCAAAGTTATTCTGTCTATGGGTTTGTTTTGGGCGGGGACTCTAAGATTATATGACCGATGGGCAACAAAGTTTTTCTGTCTATGGGTTTGTCTTTGGCTTTTGGTGAAGGATGCTCTCAATGTCCCCTGCTTGTAGCTCAGTCAGTTAATTTTTTTTCATTCTTGTTCATTACCGATCAAATCTAAAACCTCAGAAACTGAAATCATCTTGATAAAATGGTGACTTCTGCAAGAGCGGAGCACAAGTTATAAATATTACATTGATTCATTATATATTTGACAAGTTATGATAATACTAATAGATACACATAACATAGTTTAAATTTTTGTGTTTGAAAAGTCAACATCGCAAATATTATAGAGTTTAATTGTGTATTTGACAAATTATCATCACATTTAGCGTAGTTTATCATATATTTAACCCACTTAATCATAAACTAGACAGAGTCAAAAATAAATATAAATTATTTTATCAGAGACTAGATCCGACCCGTGACTTAGCATACGCCGCAGAATTGCTCACACTCATAGATAGCGCAAAGAAAATGGGAAAATAACGGGAACAAGCAATATTCCCGCAGAGTGAATTATTGTAGTTGTTTTGAAGCATTACTTCCTTTCATTCTATCTAGTAGGACTCATTCCGTGACCGCATAGTGCAGCGTGGTGCGGATGTGCACACCACTACATATGAATAGACTACGTTTCGCTTGCTCTAATTTCAGACGAACTACGACGTAGTTTATAATTCATCTTTACTCTTTATCCTTATATAAAATTTAACTTAATTTTTGTGAGGCTAAATCTATCGTTTAAAAAAATGTAGATTTAAAAACTGAGATACCAATTAAGATTTTAAAAATACATACGAAATTTCTTGAATAAATGTTTATTGCATTACTAAGGGTTGTAGGGCGCCTGCGGCACCCACTCTTTTTTTTTTTTTTTTTTTTTTTTTTTTTTGTCAAAAGCCCAAATAACTTATCCTTGTTTCATGAATACGAAATATTAAACTTCATGAAATGTATACAAAATATTTTCTTATATTATAAATGTTGATTTTTGGCGCTTCATCACCTGCCTCAGCGGCGCGTGCAGCTTCTCGCGCTTCGACATCTCTAATAGATTTAAAAGTCTGAGCCAAACGATTGTGTTGACGAAAAAATCGATAGATTTGATCTAGTATTTCCCGCTTGCAGTTCTCAGCGTAGTTTCCTTCTCTTACGTCTGTAGCCTGATTACTGTCGACAACATAAAGCTGGGCAAATTGCGGTTCTTGGGCATTGACTGGCTGTGGATGTGACGTACGATTGTACATTTGTCCGTGAATCTTGAATCTGTACGGGCCTCTCCCTGGTAAGTCCATGATATTAGCACCCAATGATGCAAACGAAATTGCGCTGTTATATGATCGGATGTTGTCCCGAAAATGTTTGAAATTGGGATGATTAGGTTCTGATAAAAGTTGTCTAAGGAACTCAGGATACTCAACGACGTCTCCATTGATGTCTTGCGGCTTAGGTAGCATAACCTTTCCTTTGCGACAGCACAACGTAAATAGGGCATCTGATGGACGCTCACCATCAAAATGCCCCCCCCCCCAATACTGACAATTTAGAGATTTCCCACCAAACTGTCCACAATAATGTTGAACAGTGTTGCTAACGTTGAAGTTGATTACTTCCCGACGAAGAGGATCATTCAGACGCTCTCTATGTTGTTGTTGAGATGCAGCGTTGGCTGCTCGATAGGCTTGAAGCTGAGCTGAAGACATGTGTGAAACGCGTTGATGTTCAGATGCAGCTTTGGCCACTCGATGGGCTTGTAACAAAGCAGGGGACAGGCTTCTCAGGCGTGTCTTTTGCGACTCATTATTTTTTACACGAATTTCTTCAACTGATTCGGGCGTTTGCTTTGCACGCCATCTATCTTTACGTTCCTTAGCTTTACGTCATTTTCTGGTGACAGGGTCTTCATCCACCTCCATCATAATTTGTTTTAAACAAATTGCTTCATAATTATATCTATCAACGATACATTTCTCCATAACATCTCACAAATTGATTACTGTTTCTTCCCCAATAGCAAAGATAAAACTACAAATGATAAGCAAATGATTAATACCCACTTGAACACCAAAATAAATTAATTATATAATCTAATTACACAAAGTATTTTATTTAATAGGATTATAAACACAAAATGTTGTCTACTTCAACACAATAGCAACGATAATAACCTAATTGTCTAATCTAAAGTACACAAAATGGCGTCTATGCTGTATACATCAACACACATGCTGACGTCACAGGTGCGTGTGTTGTTTCGGTAATTGGCGTTCTATTTTATTTATAAATCATTTTGCGCACCGATGCACACCAAACAATGACGTCATATTAAATATTTTTACAGCGCTAATAACCACACGATTTTTCAACTGTTATAGACTGTTGTTCATCGTTCCTCAGCGTTCCACATCCATCCAGTAAGCGACTTGGATTATTATATTATTTATTATTGATATCTCCAGTGTTATTTGTTGACACCATTAACTAAAAATTGATTCTTTGGTGATTTCGTTTAAATGTCAGCTTGGAGATCAAAGTGTCGGCTTTGAAATAAATTAAGGAAAAAAGTGTTCGGCAGGCGGTAGCTAACTGGGTCAGCTAAAATTGTTTTTACACTCTAACCTCGCGTTGTAATACAAGAATGCAGTCACATTTTAGTAGCCTCGTGGGCATAATACTTGTGGGTGCTATCGTTTTAACCCAAAGTCGAGTGGTTTGGAAAATAAGACTTGATACCCAAAAATGATGCTATTTTTATACATACAAGTGTTGCTACTTCGCTGTGATCATCAGTCATATCAGAGGAACAATTAGTAAGAATTGCTGAATTTTTAAATGTTAGTTTATGGACAATGACAGCAGAAAATACTGAAGCAAATAACACTAATCTGCTTAAAGGTCCTCAAGGGTGGGAATGTGAAATCATTGTTACACAATGAGACGTCCTCCATTTGACTTATTCTAAACAGGAATTTATTTTGGCTTTTCTTTTAAATATAATGGCGTAACAGAAATAACTCGTCAGTCAATTAAATATATTATTTTTTACGTGGCCGCCGGCCAGTTAAAGTTTGATCGCGGGTCGGGTTTGGCCCGAGGGCCGGACTTTGGACACCCTTGTCCTAAATGGCTCTATACTCTACAGGGGAAATAATGTGTAAAATATTGAATACAAATGAAAAAATGATTATATCCCTTATATTTTAATCATATTATTATTTTAAAATAAAGTTTTACATTTTAAAGAAAAATTGATTTGAAATCATAAATCTTTAAATGCATTGAACGTATACTATTATTTCGAAAAATAATTTTTTTATATTTAAGATCTGGGTCACAATTATCGTTGAGTTAAATATATAATTTTTATATTTTAGATTATAAATTTTAAATTACGTTTTTTTTTAAAGAAGCAATACGCAAAAATGAAATATATTTTAGAAAATTTTGTTTTCAACTTTCTTTCGATAAAAGGGGAATTTTTTTTATTAATATAGATCTATAGATCTAGATCTATACATATTTATTTCATCGAGTAGTCAACAACAGCTGAAAGTCTGCCAATGAAACCTTTGGAATACAATTTTTAGCAAGAAGAAATATATTAACTATTGTTGTTTCATTCTATTTTTGAATAAACATGTTTATTTTTAAGGCATAATTTATCATTTATAAATGATAGATATTTTTTTTTTTTTAAAGATATCATATTTTTTGAAAAATTTATAGTGTCATATTTTTATCATAATGTATTTAATCCTATCGGAGTACAACGATCTCAGAAGAAAGTCAATTTAAAAAAAAAAAAAAATTCTTGTCAGAAATATTTACCGGGATTCACTTAACAACTTGATATAATGTTATGGCAATCGGATCAGTAAAATAATATTTATACAGCTTATAAATTTAAAAAAGACAACGACATTTTAAAAAACCTTGGGACAAATCGGTGGAAGATTTAAAATTAAAAACCCCTGAAGATGTTTCATGGTGAATACATATTTTTTTAAAAGATCGTTAAATTCGAGTAGCGCATAAATAAAATCTTCAACTTTCGCGGCAATTGTATTCGAGGCACCTGACCCCGAAGGAAAGACCATTAGGAGTTCAATGTCCTAAAATATTTCTCTACGGGCCATCAAGTTTTCATTTAGAAAGTTTGGTCTAGAATCATAACAAGAGACAAAAGCCAGAGTTTAAAATATTTGTTTTTGTATCTCAAAAAGGGAAAAGTGACGCTTTCAACCCACCAGCCCCCTATGAGTGAGTATTCTTTTTTTTTAAACGCCACTGTGGGAGTGTACTCAATAAATTTCCAAAAGTTTCATGGCAATGGGGATGAATGGTATATTATAAGCCATATATGAAAAACAGACATTAAGTTTTTTATTTCACGAAACATGTCAAATTCGGATTCAAGGGGTTCTTTCCCCAGTCTTCCTACAATTTCGAAAACATTATTTTAACGACTGTTTTCCTGGTAGACTGAAAAGATGAACTATTTTTCATCAGAAATATAGTTTTTGAAAGTGATAAATATTTGGGTTACATACAATGGCGTAGCTAGGATTTAATTAGGTTTGGAGGCCCGGGGGGGGGGGG
>MUZC01003588.1:1178828-1192768 GCA_002072015.1 Radix auricularia | reverse complement strand
AAAAAAAAAAAAAAAACGAACACCGTAAAGGTTTACTGCATTTCCCACAAAGAAAAGATTAAGAAAAATATTAGTATTTTTTCAATTTTTCGCCAACCATAACATCTATCGGGTTCAAATAAACGCCAAACGATAGCTAATATTTGAATAAAAAAATTCGGAAACACTCATTCCAGTTTTTATTACTTGTCTCTGGCTAATAGCTTTATATCTTTCAACATTTACATTTAAAATAATTTTTTGTTCCGATTACAATAATAATGTGGTGAAAATTTGAACGATTATTTTGATATCCATCTGAGTGATTCTAAGACTAAAGAGTGACCCCTGCACGATCACCGAGCTGAGCCCGATATGACGTTATTGCTCAGTGGCTGTGACGTCATCACTCGGTGTCTTCCTGCGCCGCCGACCAGGGATCATTTATCATCCGGGGATATGTAAGGCGGGATCCGCCAATGTGGCAGGTAGCCATTAGGTCGTGATCCGAGACGGGGGATAATTATAAGGTGCGTATTCAGCGGCGGAGAGCCCCCCGGTAGAGGGAGCCAGCGGGGGCCATGTCACTCACGGGCGCCTGACGCCTTCCCTCGTCCACAAAAGAGTGCACGGTGATTTTTTTTTTGGTTGGCATCTGGCTGAGGAGATTTGGGTTCAGGGGTGGGGTGGATAGGAGGGGCGCCAGTCCTCGGATTTCCCTCCCCTGACAATGGAGGAGGGGTGTGTGATATGAAAGGGGGCGCGGGAGTTTATTCTCTATTTTGCCAGCTGCCGACTGTGTGACAAGTGACTTTTCCTCCACCACCAGCCCCCCCCCCCGCCATACAAGAGAAGATGGTTGACAGACGATGGCGCAAACAGGGTGATATGTGCACGGTTTCCCCCGGGTGGTTCAAATCCTTGGTAAGCCGACTTGTAAAATTCATCACACCCTGAGGAAGGTGATACCATGCTGTAGCCCCCGTCTCGAGTTGGTGTCAGACTCTGATAGCCTGCTGTAGTCCATGTCTCGAATTGGTGCCACATTGACTCTGATAGCCTGATGTATCCCCCGTCTCGAGTTGGTGTCAGACTCTGATAGCCTGCTGTAGTCCAAGTCTCGAATTGGTGCCACATTGACTCTGATAGCCTGATGTATCCCCCGTCTCGAGTTGGTGTCAGACTCTGATAGCCTGCTGTAGACCACGTCTCGAATTGGTGCCACATTGACTCTGATAGCCTGGTGTATCCCACGTCTCCAGTTGGTGCCACATTGACTCTGATAGCCTGGTGTATCCCACGTCTCCAGTTGGTGCCACATTGACTCTGATAGCCTGGTGTAGACCACGTCTCGAGTTGGTGCCACATTGACTCTGATAGCCTGGTGTAGACCACGTCTCCAGTTGGTGCCACATTGACTCTGATAGCCTGGTGTATCCCACGTCTCGAGTTGGTGCCACATTGACTCTGATAGCCTGGTGTAGACCACGTCTCCAGTTGGTGCCACATTGACTCTGATAGCCTGCTGTAGACCACGTCTCCAGTTGGTGCCACATTGACTCTGCGATGAGCATAATCAAAAACTTTAGTTAGGTTGACATGGTGTTTATTTCCATGTGAGAGGAGCCACGCGATTAGGCTCTGGGTTCTCAGCAAAGCTTACGTGTGACTTAATGAAGTGTTCATTCATTAGTACTACATTTAACACGTACAAAATATACATTCTATTGGAAACACATTAAACATATGAATTATATACATTTTATTGGAAGAACATGTAGAACATGAAGTAATACACCTTTTATTGGAAGCAAATTAAAAAATAATATACATTAAATTGCAAGCTCATTTAACTCACAAAATAGTATATAATTTTATTGGAGGCACATTTAAAATAGGAGGCGCCGTGGTCTAGCGGTAGCGCGCTGAACTTCCAAACCGATGCAAAAGAGGATCACGGGTTCGAGCTTTGGTACTGGCACGGCCCCCGTGCTCTTGTGCGCTTGCCACACAATCCCTTGCTCGTTAGTGGTGGCTTAATGAAGCTTGTGAACGATACTTCACTTGCCCCATAGTCTCCCATGGACTAAAATGGAAGCGAACATTTGAGGAAAAATCAACAAATAAGAAATAAAATGTTTGCAGACCTCTCTGCATTGTATTAATAATATGGTATAACAGCTACGAGAATTCTACTTGCAAAGACAAAAATATGATCGTTGACAATCAACATTTCCAATTTCCGTCTATGTCATAATAAAAGACCCCATCATTTCCTGTGTAGCATGTTTCTCCTCGGACTACTCTTGTTCCCGCCTCTTATGAGATTTCATGTTAATGTCTCTTTAATTTCTCCCCCATCCTCCACAAATATGTTTACATATCCTCCACAAGTCTTGCCACGCATCATTCATAAATTTTATCACACATACCCAACAATTCTGACCACATATCCACAAATCTGACCACATATCCACAAATCTGACCCCATATTCTCCACAAATCTGACCCCATTTCCCCTACAACTTTGGCCACACAAATCTGCCCACACATCCTCCACATATCTTGCCAACTCCCCCAACCCTCACCTTTACATTCCCCCTCGTGCTGTAACCAACGAAAACCCCGTGACATTTTGAAAGTGCTCACGATCAAATGCTGACATTTCGGCCTCGGACGACCGGCAACCGGGGGGGCAGGCATGTGGGCAATTGGGGCTCATTAAAAACCGTTGGGGCAATTTTCCTCCTGGGTGGGAGCTGCGTGGCCGGGGGACCGTGACAAGGCGCTAGCGGGGCTTTGAGCCACAGGGTCGCACCGCGACCTTCTTTCTATCTACGGGTAAATGTCACACGGCGCATGACTCAATGGTTGAAACAGGGGACGTCACAGTGCAAGCTGACTAACATAGTGGTGTGGGGGGAGGATTGGGGGGGGGGCGTTTTCTGTGTTGGTGGAGCATGGTTTTCATGCTTTGTTGCTGGCTCACTTCGCCGGACACTTAACAGATATCGATGACGTATTTATTTACATGTAAAGTTGATGTATTGATAGTGTATAAAAATATGTTTTAAAAAAAGAATGAATGGCAAAAGCGTTTTAAAATTCACATTTTGTAGGGGTAATAGCATACACAAGTATTAATTCAGTAATATTGACATAGGCCTTGTCATATAGTGGCGGAAATTTATGCAAGTTTTCTTTCTTTCCGTCCGGTATTCGGGCGTGGAATGGGTTGCCTGGAGAAACCAGGAAAGCCAACACTTTATCATCATTTAAAACGCTAGTAAGAATACAGGACTAAACACAAACCATAGAAATGCGTAGTACGCAATGATCTTCTGTACAGAAGGTACGTCTGTAACATATCAGATATGATTAGATAAGATAGAAATATCCCGGGTTATAAAGTGGGCTCTTTTTACAAAAATAGATACGAGTCACCATGTAGTGTGTAGGTATATTGAGAAGGAAGTATCTTATCCGCTATTTGTTGATTCTTCGTTAAATTTAACACAGCTTATTGGAGTTGACAAAAAATAGTTTAGTACATTGACTATGCTTACAATTTTCAGAACGTATTGAGTCTTGTGTATTTAAGTTTAAAAACATGGCTTCCCACGAAAATGCTGTCTATAAATAGTAGCATTACGCAATGAATTATGACGTTTACAGGTCTGAGAAAAGAAAAACTATAACCAAATAAATTGTTGCTTCTGATGGTGATATTGCGATGTTTAAAATTAATAATAATTGAACAGTGTATTGAATCGGTTGGGTATTTGTCTGGTACCGTAATAACTTGCATGTTAGCCGAGTTAATAGCGATATAAATACAATACTGAAATCAAGGGATCGACTTATTTGCGCGTAAAACAAAATGAACACAAGGGCAGACACTAAAATGTACAATTATTTATCTTAGATATACAGACGCTCCTTCTGTGTAGAAGATAATTTCGTCCACAGACCATGAGAGATGATCTGTTGGCAAGTGATGCAGCGGTCACAGGCCACGGCTATAAGGTTTCTACGCATCACCAAGTCGCCTAAGTAGTGTCTAGTTAGGCACCCATTCGGAGCTGGGTGACTCGGGGACTCCTCGGGCCCCGGGAACAAATCCTCGCCTGCGCTCGAATTCGAACTCGTAACCAACGGTACGCCAGTCGAGCGCGCTACCACTCGACCACCATTTATCTAAATATATACTACGTTAATCATCAGTTGTGAACAATCAATGAGCGGAGGTTCAGATAGTGTTATAAAGTGGAAAGGGCGGAACACGTTTTTGTCTTATTCCAAAATGTAAACAAACAGGTATGTAACAAAAAAAAGGAAAGAATTTTACACCTTTAAAGTAAAAAAATTCTATGAACCAAAAATATGGAGCAAAATAATTAGACAATTGTTTGGTCGGCTTACAGTCGAGTTTTGGAGAAACTGACCATTTAAAGCAGTTTTAATGGAATGGCTTACATGCGAGCAAATACGGTAAGTATTGTGCGAACAGTATGAATGCGGGTCTAAAAATTGTACTTAGTACTTGTGCGATGATTTTATGCTTGCCCCCAGAGGCGTCACTAAGTTTTGTGTCACCCGGGATGGTAGTTCACGGTGTCACCTCCCCCCCCCCACCCAAGACTTAGCCCATAAAACTCCTCCGAGTTTTCGAGTTCCAAATAACGGGAACATAAGAATTGTACATTTTGGTGTCACACACTTGATGGTGTCACCCGGGGCGGCCCGCCCCCACCGCCCCCACCCTTAGTGACGCCACTGCTTCACCCTTTTACTTTTATACTGAGTCATGGTCTGTTTGCTGCTATTTTACCATTCTTTTTATGGGTACTTGTCTATTTTTGTTCATTTAGTATGTCTTTTATAATTGAAAATAATTTTCAAACGTATGTGGGCTCTGTACATTAATTGTACTGATTAGGCATTAGTCATAGCGTTTACTGTTTTATTAGTTAAATAATAAAGCTTACTTTTATTTTATTTCATCCTTACACAATATGTTTGTGTATTTTGTATGTCTCTAAAAAAAATGTACTGAAATATTTTCTACGAGACAATAACCAAATAAATATTTGTATTGATGACCTCCCTTTTCATTACTACTAAATATTACATTAGGGGGGTCCGCCCATAAATGGTGACACGCACCTACGGGGTAGTGGGGGGGGGGGAGTCCACACATTTGTGACTATGTGTAACGAGGGGAAATGGGATAGTTTAAGAATTGTGATGTCGCGTCAAAGCACGATAATTTAAATAAAAGTTCCACTTGAATATTTGATTTCTTACAATTTATTTTTTGACGCTTTACATGGTTTCACTCGTGTTACGGCATTAGAGTGCAGCCTCACACTGAATACATACTAAAATGACAATTAAGTGATTTGAAACATGCTCATTTTCAAAAAGAAAATATGACTTTCGCTTTTACACTATCGAAGAGCAAGTCTGCGGCGTATGCTACGCTGCGGGTCGTATCTAGTATCTGTTCATTAGCGTCATGTTGTGAGCAAGCAGGTCTTTTATTATATTGTCTTATCTTGGGCACAATAATCTATCGGAAATAGTCGTTAAATTTATTAAATTTATATTTGGAACAAAAGGGAGATAATTCAATAAAAACATGCATTCAGTTGCTGTCCCTGGTTTATGTTATAAAGCACCTGTAATTTTTTTTACAGAACAGACCTTAAGTGGTGGCGAGTAGGGCAACAACCCTAGTTCTAACGCCGTATATCATCTCCCTCCCTTCACTAGATTCGAACTCGTGACCTGTAACGTAAGCAGACAGCGCATGCCGCTCGACCATCGTAGAAAGGATTTCTTCACATCACAAAATGTTGTTGTTGTTGTTTTCTTATTTGGTTGAAAAAAGTTGTTCTTTTTCAAGAATGTGGACACCTGTTGCACTAAACAGTAGGAGTGTGTATTGCACAATCTGTTGTTAGGAGACAACAAACCATGCGGCAGGCGTGATAGTTATTACGATAACTATTTTGAAATTCTTTAGTTAAAAAAACAACAACACACACACACAACTGTATAATGGTGTTCATCATATGTCTATACGCATCTTATGCTTCACTCTGAAATAATAACAGCGAAGGTGAACAATAATAATAATAATAATAAAATGATAATTTATATAGCGCTATATCCCAGCAAGGAGCCGGGCTCACATCGCTTTACATGGAGATAACAACACATATATTAATTAAATAAACATTCATTTCATACTAACCACATAAATGACAACACGTTATACATCAGCTACGTTAATCATTAAATGAAATGTTGTTTCATTAATTTTGAAAATAAATTTTGAAAAGATGTGTCTTAAGTGCAGTTTTGAAGGACTTAGTAGTTGAAATACTATCAATGTGTAATGATAGAGAATTCCATTGTTTGGCTGCACAAAAAGGAATGACCTTTCGTCAAATGCTTTAGTTCATGTCTTAGGAACACAGAGAATGCGTGCGTCTGCAGAAGAGCGTAGCTGACCACTTGGTGAGTAGACCGGCGAAAGTTCAGCACAGGAAGGGCATGAATATCCTACCTATATCCGCCTCTGCACTCATTGACGCGGCAAGGGATAATAATGTCCGGTTCGCGGCTATACTTTCCACCCCTGCCGCGAAATCTCCCCCTCCCCGCAGTTACAGGAAATGGCACCCGAACAGATAAAAAAGGGGGGTACGCAGTGGTCAAGCGGTTTAAATCTCCGTCTAGGCGGAAGCCCGCTCCCGTTGCCATGGGCGTCCCTGAGTCCACCCATAATCGAATGGGTACCTGACAATTGTTGGAGTAAAGTAAAGGCGGCAGGGCATTTTGTTAGCCACCTCACTTGCCCCGTTGATATGCCCGAATTATTTGAAAAGGGAACTTTACATTGGTTGCAAATAAAGACACAAGTTAACAAACAAAAGGAACCAATGCACTTCCGCCTCTGCTTACAGATTCTAAACAAACTAAAATGTTTCAACTAAATCTACTTTTTGCAAACCCTAAACAAACTATAATGTTGCAACTAAATCTACTTTTTACAAGCCCTAAGCAAAATATAATGTCTAATGTTGTTAACAAAATCCAGTGATTTGCCCACACACACACACACACAAAATTTGGTATTTGTTCAACACTTCTTCTGATATTCTGAGACCAATGCCAAAATTTACTAAACATTTCCAAAAAAATTATAATTCAATACTAGAATTTTTATATTTTATTATTAGTATTATTTTTTTGTTAAATTTTATTTTTAAATTTCTCTAGAGACAAAGATTAAGTGGAAATATTGAATTATTGTTCCGCTTCCTTATTTATTTTAAGTGGACCGGTGAACGTTATCTTACGGGCCGAAGCTGATCCACGATTGTCCACTCTGGCCACTATTCCTGACCCTTACAGTCCACTAGCCTCATCCCTGTCGGGTCCGTCCTCCACCACACTTGCATTGACCAGCCTTAAACTGTATATCTTCCCCGGCATCTCCCAGGTCGTCCTCGAGAAATCCCCGTCTAAAGACGGGACGCAAGATCCCGAGCTTCTAATGTTTCACGAGTGTCAGCGAGATAAGCCGCGATAAAACTCTGAGGCGTTGCCGAGGCGTTGACTTCACAAAAGGAGATATCATCACACTCACCCGCTAAAACCTCACACTCGAGGCCGTCACTTTTTTGTGAAGCTTTTTTCTTTTTGGGCTCTTATCCTTTATTAATATTTGGCTACTTTTTCAACAGACTATTTCATAACAAGGATTCTCATGTTGGCTTACACATTTATCCCCC
This sequence comes from Radix auricularia, assembly GCA_002072015.1. NCBI lineage: Eukaryota > Metazoa > Mollusca > Gastropoda > Lymnaeidae > Radix > Radix auricularia. The sequence continues at coordinate 1,184,984 of MUZC01003588.1, read as the reverse complement.
AAAATTTTCTTCTTTGCCATCTGCACCAGAATGTAAAGACCCTCGATGTAGTCGAGAACGTGTGGTTCTAGACCACCTGAAAATGTCTTTAAAATTGATTTTTGTCATTAAGAATTCTTATCAAAATAAAGTCTTGCCATTGACAGAAACTCAGACAGACATTCCGTAGGCAGCCGTCTCAATGACAGACATACATCCCAAGGGAAAAAAAACTTACGGACAAGGCACCAAACAGGTCTGACATCGTCCCAGCCGCGCACCCCGCACCCCCACCCCAAAGACAACATGACACATCTCCGCCCCCTATCAGGCGAGCCCATCTTGACAGTTTTCAAATAAACCAAGAAATGATTGATACGAGGAAAACCCGAACCTTCCCAACACTGGCTCCTACACTAAGCCGACCCCGTCGGTTCAACTGTATCAAATAGGACGATCTAAAGGGAGGGGGTGTGACACGAGCCGTGAACCCTTCTGTCTTTTGGGAGACACAGTAGACCGCCAATCCCAAGGTGAGTTGTATCATAGTTTGATACCCGCTCTCGATCCACTCATTAAAAACTATTTTAGAACCGTTTTAGAGGTGTGTGATCTAGAATCCTATGAAAAGAAGTATCGTATCCCACCCTTACATCCCCCCCCCTTCCCCAAAATACACACCTACACTCACACAGAAGACGGGAAAATCGTAATTTGATCCTGGAACCCCTGATCAGTGATGGCTAACCTATGGCACGCGTGCCACGTTCGGCACGCATGGCCTTATTAGCCATCACGAGACGAAAAGATTACTTCCTTGATCAAACCAGCTTAGCCAAACCCCAATCTTCGGGTTCATTAGAGTGTACGCACTTTGATATACATAACTGGGGTTTTTCTTGATTTTTGGGGCACGCGGTCCCCAAAAATGTTCACCCCCACTGACCCAGATATATTGCAGACGATATCATGTGGAATAAATTATTTAATGAAGCAACGACCAACTTCTAAAAAGACATTTAATGAGTAGCTGTATTTGAATTAATTCTACAGTCCCGGGATGAAAAGACTGTATTCTTACAGGTAGTTCTCAAACAAAGATTTCTCCTGGTAAAATTGCTGCACTTGGAATACAACTCGTTTGTGATTTCTAAAGGTCGGTTCACATATCAAATTTTCCAGAAAAACTTGAACTTGTCACAACTTTCAAAATCTTTATACATAGCTAAATAATTAATTACGTGTTCGCCAAATGAAATAGTGCGTGAAGCAAATGTGACGGAATTTTCCATGGTTATTTCACAAATTTTGATTAAAATTTATCAGGAAAATTTGATGTGTGAACCGACCTTTAATGCTAACACTAACATGTTTTTAAAAAATTATATCCGTCCATTATATGCTTGTGTGTATGTGTGTGTTTGTGTGTGTACATGCGTGCATGCGTGAGTGAGGTTTTCGGGAAGATTTCTCTACATGTTTGTAACGTATGTTCTCCACTTGAAATGAAACATTGCGTTATGAATTATTCAGAAGATGTTTTGGTGGTTGTGGGGGGGGGGGGGGTCCAATTCATTCTCAAGACGAGCCTCAGTTCCCTCCCCCTCGTGCCCCAATAAATGGCACATGACTGACCGTGGTCACGTGATTAAACTTAATCACGGCGGAGATTATTACTTGATGAAATCCTTTTTACCAACAACCCCCACCCGCCCCCATCACAGTAGCAGCTCCCAGTGAGTGACGCCCTCTCTCAACCTTATCACCCTCACCCACTTATAACCCCCGGGAGCCAAGTTTGGAGACTAAAGTTTCGTCTCCTGCACAAACATGCAGCGGCAAAGTTAAAGAAAAATAATTAAAAAGAGCTTGAGCCAAAGCATGGACACGCCTCTGTAAACCAGCTGCGGCCAAAGGATATGGCAATGGAGGCGGGGCCTCGTGCAGTCAAACTATAGGAAGATTCACTCTTGTTAATAAACAATAGATAATCCACAATTAAGTACACACGGACACACTAAAAACAACACATATCCAAGTCACTCAGCTCACCTCTGAGTAAACGATTGTTAAAACCTTAATCCATTTAGTTCAGTGGTTCTCAGCCTGTTACTGTTTGACTGACAAACCGAATAATCCCCACTGCAGTTTAGACTAGTAACTCCCTTTATGAAATGATGACGTTCTCATGTTTTTGTTTTTCTCTGCAGACTTTGCTTTGTTGTAACGTGCTTAGGGACAATTGGACTGGTTGTGTGGTCTGGTTGTGTGGTCTGGTTGTGTGGACTGGTTGTGTGGACTGGTTGTGTGGGTTGTGTGGACTGGTTGTGTGGACTGGTTGTGTAGGTTGTGTGGTCTGGTTGTGTGGAATAGTTGTGTGGACTGGTTATGTAGGCTGGTTATGAGGACCGGTTTTGTGGACTGGTTGTGTGGAATGGTTGTGTGGACTGGTTGTGTGGTCTGGTTGTGTGCAGTGGTTGTGTGGACTGGTTGTGTGGTCTGGTTGTGTGCAGTGGTTGTGTAGACTGGTTGTGTGGTCTGTTGTGTGGACCGGTTTTGTGGACTGGTTGTGAGGACTGGTTGTGTGGTCTGATTGTGTGCAGTGGTTGTGTGGACTGGTTGTGTGGTCTGGTTGTGTGAAGTGTTGGTGTGGACTGGTTTTGTGGACTGGTTGTGTGGATTGGTTGTGTGGACTGGTTGTGTGGGTTGGTGGACTGGTTGTGTGGACTGGTTGTGTGGGTTGTGTGGACTGGTTGTGTGGACTGGTTGTATGGACTGGTTGTGTAGACAGGTTGTGTGGACTGGTTGTGTGGACTGGTTATGTGGATTGGTTGTGTGGACTGGTTGTGTGGACTGGTTGTTATGACGGACTGGTTGTGTGGACTGGTTATCCAGGTTGGTTATGTGGATTGGTTATGTGGAATGATTGTGTAGGTTGTGTGGTCTGGCTGTGATGAGTGGTTGTGTGATCTGGTTGTGTAGGCTGGTTGTGTAGACTGGTTGTGTGGACTGGTTGTGTGGGTTGTGTGGACTGGTTGTATGGGTTGTGTGGTCTGGTTGGGTGGAGTAGTTGTGTGGCCTGGTTTGTAGGCTGGTTATGTGGACCGCTTTTGTGGACTGGTTGTGTGGACTGGTTGTGTGGACTGGTTGTGTGGACTGGTTGTGTGGGTTGTGTGGACTGGTTGTATGGACTGGTTTTGTGGACTGGTTGTGTAGGTTGTGTGGTCTGGTTGTGATGAGTGGTTGTGTGGACTGGTTGTGTAGGCTGGTTGTGTAGACTGGTTGTCTGGACCGGTTTTGTGGACTGGTTGTGTAGGTTGTGTGGTCATGTTGTGTGGAGTGGTTGTGTGGACTGGTTATGTAGGCTGATTGTTTTAGACTGGTTGTGTGGAATAGTTTTGTCGACTGGTTGTGTGGACTGGTTGTGTGGACTGGTTGTGTGGTTTGTGAGGACTGGTTGTGTGGTCTGGTTGTGTGCAGTGGTTGTGTCGACTGGTTGTGTGGACCAGTTTTGTGGACTGGTTTTGTGGACTGGTTATGTGGACCGGTTTTGTGGACTGGTTGTGTACTGGTTGTGTGGACTGGTTGTGTGGGTTGTGTGGATTGGTTGTAAGGACTGGTTTTGTGGACTGGTTGTGTAGGTTGTGTGGTCTGGTTGTGAGGAGTGGTTGTGTGGACTGGTTGTGTAGGCTGGTTGTGTAGACTGGTTCTGTGGACCGGTTTTGGGGACTGGTTGTGTGGACTGGTTGTGTGGGTTGTGTGGACTGGTTGTGTGGACTGGTTGTGTAGGTTGTGTGGTCTGGTTGTGTAGACTGGTTTTGTGGACTGGTTGTGTGGACTGGTTGTGTTGACTGGTTGTGTGGTTTGTGAGGACTGGTTGTGTGGTCTGGTTGTGTGCAGTGGTTGTGTGGACTGGTTGTGTAGACTGGTTGTGTGGACCGGTTTTGTGGACTGGTTGTGTGGACTGGTTGTGTAGGTTGTGTGGTCTGGTTGGTTGGAGTAGTTGTGTGGCCTGGTTTGTAGGCTGGTTATGTGGACCGGTTTTGTGGACTGGTTGTGTGGACTGGTTGTGTGGACTGGTTGTGTGGGTTGTGTGGACTGATTGTATGGACTGGTTTTGTTGACTGGTTGTGTAGGTTGTGTGGTCTGGTTGTGAGGAGTGGTTGTGTGGACTGGTTGTGTAGGCTGGTTGTGTGGACTTGTTGTGTGGACTGGTTGTATGGTTTGTGTTTACTGGTTGTGTGGACTGGTTGTGTAGGTTGTGTGGTATGGTTGGGTGGAGTAGTTGTGTGGCCTGGTTTGTAGGCTGGTTATGTGGACCGGTTTTGTGGATTGGTTTTGTGGACTGGTTGTGTGGACTGGTTGTATGGACTGGTTGTGTGGACTGGTTGTGTTGGTTGTGTGGACTGGTTATGTGGACTGGTTATGAGGACTTGTTGTGTAGGTTGTGTGGTCTGGTTGTGAGGAGTGGTTGTGTGGACTGGTTGTGTAGGCTGGTTGTTTAGACTGGTTGTGTGGACCGGTTTTCTGGACTGGTATTGTGGGTTGTGTGGACTGGTTGTGTGGACTAGTTGTGTGGACTGGTTGTGCGGACTGGTTGTGTCGGTTGTGTGGACTGGTTGTATGGACTGGTTGTGTGGACTGGTTGTGTAGGCTGGTTGTGTAGACTGGTTGTGTGGACCGATTTTGTGGACTGGTTGTGTGGGTTGTGTGGACTGGTTGTGTGGACTGTTTGTGTAGGTTGTGTGGTCTGGTTGTGTGGAGTGGTTGTGTGGACTGGTTGTGTAGACTGGTTGTGTGGACTGGTTGTGTGCTTTGTGAGGACTGGTTGTGTGGTCTGGTTGTGTGCAGTGGTTGTGTGGACTGGTTGTGAGGAGTTGTTGTGTGGACTGGTTGTGTAGGCTGGTTGTGTAGACTGGTTGTGTGGACTGAGTGTGTGGACTTGTTGTGTGGACTGGTTGTGTGGACTTGTTGTGTAGGTTGTGTGGTCTGGTTGTGTAGACTGGTTGTGTGGACCGGTTTTGTGGACTGGTTGTGTGGACTGGTTGTGTGGACTGGTTTTGTGGTTTGTGAGGATTTGTTGTGTGGTCTGGTTGTGTGCAGTGGTTGTGTGGACTGATTATGTGGACCGGTTTTGTGGACTGCTTGTGTGGACTGGTTGTGTGGAATGGTTGTGTGGACTGGTTGAGTGGGTTGTGTGGACTGGTTGTGTGGACTGTTTGTGTGGGTTGTGTGTACTGGTTGTGTGGAATGGTTGTGTGGTCTGGATTTATGGAGTGGTTGTGTGGACTGTTTGTATGGACTGGTTGTGTAGACAGGTTGTGTTGACTGGTTGTTTGGAAAGTTGTGTGGTCTGGTTGTGTGCAGTGTTTGTGTGGACTGGTTGTGTAGGTTGTGTGGTCTGGTTGTGAGGAGTGGTTGTGTGGACTGGTTGTGTAGGCTGGTTGTGTGGACTGGTTGTATGGTTTGTTTGGACTGGTTGTGTGGACTGGTTGTGTAGGTTTTGTGGTATGGTTGGGTGGAGTAGTTGTGTGGCCTGGTTTGTAGGCTGGTTATGTGGACCAATTTTGTGGACTGGTTGTGTGGACTGGTTGTGTGGACTGGTTGTGTTGGTTGTGTGGACTGGTTGTATGGACTGGTTGTATGGACTGGTTTTGTGGACTGGTTGTGTAGGTTGTGTGGTCTGGTTGTGAGGAGTTGTTGTGTGGACTGGTTGTGTAGGCTGGTTGTGTAGACTGGTTGTGTGGACCGGTTTTGTGAACTGGTTGTGTGGACTGGTTGTGTGGACTGAGTGTGTGGACTGGTTGTGTGGGTTGTGTGGACTGGTTGTGTGGACTTGTTGTGTAGGTTGTGTGGTCTGGTTGTGTAGACTGGTTGTGTGGACCGGTTTTGTGGACTGGTTGTGCGGACTGGTTTTGTGGACTGGTTTTGTGGTTTGTGAGGATTGGTTGTGTGGTCTGGTTGTGTGCAGTGGTTGTGTGGACTGCTTGTGTGGACTGGTTGTGTGGAATGGTTGTGTGGACTGGTTGAGTGGGTTGTGTGGACTGGTTGTGTGGACTGGTTGTGTGGGTTGTGTGGACTGGTTGTGTGGACTGTTTGTGTGGGTTGTGTGTACTGGTTGTGTGGAATGGTTGTGTGGTCTGGATTTATGGAGTGGTTGTGTGGACTGGTTGTATG
>MUZC01003588.1:1150566-1161038 GCA_002072015.1 Radix auricularia | reverse complement strand
TGTGGACCGGTTTTGTGGACTGGTTGTGTGGACTGATTGTGTGGACTGCTTGTGTGGACTGCTTGTGTGGACCGGTTGTGTGGACTGGTTGTTCGGTCTGGTTGTGTGGACTGGTTGTGTGGACCGGTTGTGTGGACTGGTTGTGTGGACCGGTTGTGTGGACCGGTAGTATGGTCTGGTTTGTTGACTTGTTGTGTGGTCTGGTTGTGTGGACTGGTTGTGTGAATTACCTTCACGAATATCTCTAACGAGGTGTTCATTTCTAACCATTTTCGGCCCAGGCATACAAATTCCCTATGGCTTTTTTTTTTTTAATCCAAATCCTAATTTTATATCAATTACAATGAGTTAACTACAGATATAGAAAAAATCGGAAAGATTTCATTTTATCAATGTGTGTAATCAGGTATTAAATGAGGGATATACATTACGGCCTTGATAATCGGTACAGGTTTTTGAGCTACTGGTTGGAGTCTCTTAAAACGGATGTATACGTAGTTGAGCATTCATATATTGATGTGTTGTTGCAGACACATCTGTAAATAACGTATCTGTTTAGGATGCATCTGCATTCATTGAACATGTAGTTGTTATATCTGTTGATCTAATAAGATTTACGCCCTTTTAATGCATATTGAATTTACGTATCTGCGTCCTGTTAATTAGTCTCTTCACGCCCAGAAAATGAACGATCAAGTTCTGCTTATGCGAGGATTTTATTGAGTCGTCTGCCAAAGATTTCACTGAGTCGTCTGCCAAAGGTTTCATTGAGTCGTCTGCCGAACATGGAATTAATGAGAACATCCCCATCGCCTGTTTGTTAATTAAACGACCGCAAGATAATCCGTCGGCTGGCCAAACGATGAATGTCGGGGCCGGGCACCGAGACCACCACAAGACAAGACTCTGGTCGGCCCCGGTGGGTCATCAAAAAAAGGTGACAATAAACTGTTAATTGTCAGTCACGTGTGCAGCACGTGAGTGGTTTTAGACGTGGCGCGAGCAAAACGTGCAGACACCCAAGGTTTGGCCTTTTGGACCCCACTCCCGCCCCCCACCCCACCCGCATGTCTATGAGTGGGACGCGGGCCGAGTTTCGCAGTCACGTCGGTGTCGGTAGATGGGGTGGGGTGGGGGTGGGCTAGCGTTGAGGTGATATTTGAAATTTCGCCTTTGTTTGACCGATGTTTGACCAACCCACACCACCCTTATTTCTGTAAATGGACAGGCTTAGGGTGGTGAAGGAGGGTGAGGGGCTTACAGCGCGCTATGATTAGGATCATGGTGTATGCAAAACTTTCAAAAGAATAATCTTTGATACAAAAAGTATTGCAGACGCCGACTATGATCGGTGGAGTCCCCTCATGGACGAGAAGACTAAACAACAACAACAATATTGTTACCACACTCAACACGGTCCTTGAGTTCAAGAGTAGCATCTGGCCCGGCCAGAATTAGACTGCGAATAAGCCTGGTGAAATCTAGCGGAACAAACTACACGGATTATGTGTTAAAAATACAATTTGTCGAGATTAAAGCATGTTCGAATAAAAGGAAAGTGATTTTCCCTTTCTGTCACGTGGTTTCAGTGGCCTTGTCCACTTTCTGTTTAATCCCAACCAGTGTCACCGCCATTGATCATAATGAGAGTCTAATACCAGTGATAGTCTAATGCCGGTGACAGTCTAATGCCAGTGACAGCCTAATACCAACGACAGTCTAATGCCAGTGACAGTCTAATGCCAGTGACAGTCTAATGCCAGTGACAGTCTAACGAAAAAAAATTGAATCGATTTTTAACCCACTTTCTCGTAAGCTAGCTGAAATTTTGCAGGCAGACTCATGCCGATGATAAAAATGATGTATCAAAATTTCAGATCGATCAAATGGACAGAAGAATCTAATTGAATTATTGAATTTTTAAATTATTTTATTTATCTCTATGAATAGTGTTAATTTTTTAAGATAGTGTTGTGGTGCGTATTATGTTCAACAACTTTTCCTGTCGTGCAATAAGGTGCGCATCATATTGTCAATACATTTTAAAAACATTTTCCCGATCGGTGCGCATTATATTAAAAATGTTTTACGAGACAAAACTAGACTTTCGTATTTTCGGATTGTTTTGCCCTGCTTATTAGACTATAATGAACATCCTCATAGCTATGTCTCGTATATAAAAGAATTTAGAGTAAAAAACTTGTTTTTTTTTACAGTTTTTTTTATTATACATATTCTTTTTTAATTCATTCTTAGCTTTGAAAACAGTGCGAGCTGAGGTGCATTCAAACCCAAAGTACGCAAGTATAAAGATGAGAAACACATGATGCTGCTCCTGTTCATTATTATTCTCTCTCTCTTTTTCGCTCACGCACTCTGTATCTCTCGCTCTCTTTTTCGCACTGTCCCTGTCTCTCTCTCTCTCTCTCTTGTTCTCTCTTTCTCTGTATCTGTCTCTCTCTCTCGCAAGCGCGCACTCTGTATCTCTCGCTCTCTTTCTCGCACTGTCTCCGTCTCTCTCTCTCTCTATCGCTCTCCCTCTCTCGCACGCGCCCACTCTGTATCTCTCGCTCGCTCTCTCTCTCTCTCTCTCTCGCACGCGCCCACTCTTTATCTCTCGCTCTCTTTATCGCACTGTCTCCGTCTTTCTCACTCTCTCCTTGAGACATATTTCATATACAGTTTGGGGAGGGGCGGGGTTCCATAAGGCACAACGGCCATATTGTTTAATGTTTATTACCATCAACTTTGGCATCAATTTCATCTTTTCGTTGCCCCCAGCATCATCATCGTCATCATCATCATCAACGGAGCTCTCTAAATCTTAGTCAAGGAGGCGGAAGCCAGGGCCTGAGACAAATCAATGTGTCCACTAGAGGCCGTAGATCAGATCGAGGTTGTATTTCAAAACTATGTCATTAGAGACCCACGTGCCCTCTGATGAATGATACGTCTTCTTCCGCTTGCAAGAAAACAAGCCATCTGTATCTTGCTCACTAATGACGAACTCATTGAGAGTAACCGTAGAGCCGGGCACGGAGGGGAATCCGTCAAAGTCGGAAATCCCGGATAATTCGGGTTTTATTCAAATTAAATTACGGTTACTTATTTTTATTAATGAAAAACTAACGCGAACTATTCCCTATTCTTACTGGATAATGGATGTACATCCTGTCATGAGTCGATCCAATATCTATGAATAAAATACCGGATGTAACCAGAAACAACAAGGGAAAGGGGGAGGGGTGGTAAGACAAGAACATTGTTTGTCCACCCTTACCACAGCTCTCCTCATAAATAAACTTGCTAGTTAACTGCCAGGTGTGTCAAAGTTCATTCTTTATGGACACCTTCAGATTATTTATATCTTTGTAGCCGAGTCACAATGTTTTATTTTCTAAGCTCTGACTGTGTGGAAAACAGATCTGCGATCGGGATAAATAAATTTCAAAATGAGACATTTCAGATGAGGCTAATTAATAAATTTAAAAAATCATAAATTAAAAAAAATAATAAATAAATAAATAAATTAAAAAACTACATGATGAAAACGAGTTATTTATATATTTATTCCGTTTTAGAAATGAAGCTCTTTAGAGTCAGGCAGAAATTTAATAATAATAATAATAATAATTATTATTATTATTATTATATTGAGTTTCGATAGTTAGCTCTCTTTCACCGGACCTTGTCCCAAGCTGAGATGCTAATTATAATAATAGTAATCACAATACCAATAACAATCAACTGGATTTAGGGGCGTACCAGATCTCGGCTCCGGAAAATCCGGAATCGGGCCACTTTTACAAATCTGGCTCCTGCCGTATCTCACAACGTAAAATCCGGTTAAATCCGGCCCCGGCCGTATTTCAAAAAATTTAATCCGGTACAGCCCTAACTGGAAAGAATTTTATAAGACTTCTCAAAAGCAGTTGAACAAGTTAAACAATAAAATTTACGACACACACACACTCACACATACACACACATAAACTTTTATTCTTGGAAATCTCGTGCGCCTTATTACTCAGTGAATTAAGTTGCCAAATAGTTATGAAGAAAAAATGAATGGCTCTAACTCAGCCAGCACCAATAACTGTAAAACGCAGTAGTCCCACAAGCTACTGTCCAATCCCTCCAAATGTAGCTTTAAACGGCTATGATAATGTTTACAGTGGCGTCGCTAGGGGGTGTGGTGGGGGCGGGCCGCCCCGGGTGACACCATCAGTGGGGTGACACCAGACAGTAAAATTCTATATATTCCCGTTATTTGGCACTGGAAAACTCGGAGGAGTTCTATGGGTTAAATCATCACGGGGTGAAACAGGAGCTACCGCCCCTTGTGACACCATGAGCTACCGCCCCGGGTGACACCAACCCTAGTGACGCCTCTGAATGTTTACATCTATCCAACATTATTTAAACGCCTAAAAGTGTTAAGTTATAGTGTTAAGTTGATACAAGCCAGCGTGTGCCAAGCCACAGATCTATCTCTCCATTAAAAAAATATTTATTTTTTAAAAAGTTACTTTTTTTTTTTTACATTTGTATTAAAGGTACAGTATTATTCCACTGGGAACAATTAACAATGAGTTCACAAATCCTTGGTCTGTAGGTCGCCCTGGGGGAAAACCCAAGCCACGTCACTCTATACCAGTGGTTCTTAACTGGTGCTCCGCGAGGTAGTTGCAAGTGCTCCGCGAAATTATGAAACTCAAAATTTAAAGCTCAGGTTTCACATTAAATCTTTTTATTTTTCTGAATTAAATTTTGCTCAAGGTTATTTTTTTTACTTATTAAATTTATGTTTATTAAAAATTTGTTTGTCATGTTATAATTTTAAACTCTTATGTTATAATGTTTTATTTTCAATATAAGTCGTATGTATGTGTATTTGTTTTTTTAGTCCTTGATTTTGGTGCTCCCCAAAGTTTTGTCATGATCAAAAGTGCTCCCCGACTTCAAAAGGTTAAGAACCACTGCTATATACTCTCGAACAAAAGTGTGGCTTCTTTACGGTCGGGATACGCTGTCACCGCGATTTCCGTGTACTCTATACAGTTCCACTGTTTATATTTAATGGTAAGGCCCGTTATAGGAATAGTGTGATAGCCTCAGTCCAGCCCCCCCCCTCACACCCCCACCACAACCACATCTAAGGAAAGAAGCAATAAACCATTACTGCATGGTTAGAATATGAATCTGTTTAAATCTATATTTGTTTGTTCGTGGATTTTTAATTTAAATTTAACAAAACAAAACAAACTTTCCCTTGTTTTCCGGTTTCTTTATTTTGTTGTGGCAACTATTTGTATCAAAAGTCTTAAAATGACAATAGTCCATAGACTTGACTTTCTATTTATTGTTCATCCTTGTAATTCGTGACAATAAAATTGTATGTTGATAAAACTCAAAGATGATTTAACACAAACAATATTGTATGTCTTACAAGTTGATTTTGGAAGGTTACGTTTGCTTAATACAGTAGCAAAGGCCAAATCGACCACCTAAAGCTTTAGAGGTTTAATTGTGAGAGGTTTATTTTTAACAAGGATTTGTCATTGCTTAGACCTGAAACCGTCAGATGTCATTACTTAGACCTGAAACCGTCAGATGTCATTACTTAGACCAGAAACCGGCAGATGTCGTTACTTAGATCTGAAAACGTCAGATGTCATTACTTAGACCTGAAACCGTCAGATGTCGTTACTTAGACCTGAAACCGTCAGATGTCATTACTTAGACCTGAATACGTCAGATGTCATTACTTAGACCTGAAAACGTCAGATGTCACTACTTAGACCTGAAAACGTCAGATGTCATTACTTAGACCTGAAAACGTCAGATGTCATTACTTAGCCACGAAAACGTCAGATGTCATTACTTAGACCTGAAAACGTCAGATGTCATTACTTAGACCTGAAAACGTCAGATGTCATTACTTAGACCTGAAAACGTCACATGTCATTACTTAGACCTGAAAACGTCCGATGTCATTACTTAGCCACGAAAACGTCAGATGTCATTACTTAGACCTGAAACCGTCAGATGTCATTACTTAGCGCTGAAAACGTCAGATGTCATTACTTAGACCTGAAAACGTCAGATGTCATTACTTAGACCTGAAAACGTCACATGTCATTACTTAGACCTGAAACCGTCAGATGTCATTACTTAGACCTGAAAACGTCACATGTCATTACTTAGACCTGAAAACGTCAGATGTCATTACTTACCCCTGAAAACGTCAGATGTCATTACTTAGACCTGAAACCGTCAGATGTCATTACTAAGACATGAAAACGTCAGATGTCATTACTTAAACCTGAAAACGTCAGATGTCTTTACTTAGACCTGAAACCGTCAGATGTCATTACTTAGCCCTGAAAACGTCAGATGTCATTACTTAGACCTGAAAACGTCAGATGTCATTACTTAGCCATGAAAACGTCAGATGTCATTACTTAGCCATGAAAGCATCAGATGTCATTACTTAGCCACGAAAACGTCAGATGTCGTTACTTAGACCTGAAAACGTCAGATGTCATTACTTAGACCTGAAAACGTCAGATGTCATTACTTAGCCATGAAAACGTCAGATGTCATTACTTAGACCTTAAAACGTCAGATGTCATTACTTAGCGCTGAAAACGTCAGATGTCATTACTTAGACCTGAAAACGTCAGATGTCATTACTTAGCCATGAAAACTTCAGATGTCATTACTTAGACCTGATAACGTCAGATGTTATTACTGAGACCTGATAACGTCAGATGTCATTATTTAGCCCCCAAAACGTCAGATGTCATTATTTAGCCCCCAAAACGTCCGATGTCATTACTTAGACCTGAAAACGTCAGATGTCATTATTTAGCCCAGAAAACGTCAGATGTCATTATTTAGCCCCAAAACGTCAGGTGTCATTACTTAGCCCAGAAAACGTCAGATATCATTATTTAGCCCAGAAAACGTCAGATGTCATTATTTAGCCCCCAAAACGTCAGATGTCATTACTTAGCCACGAACACGTCAGATGTCATTACTTAGCCCAGAAAACGTCAGGTGTCATTATTTAGCCCCCAAAACGTCAGATGTCATTACTTAGCCCAGAAAACGTCAGATGTCATTATTTAGCCCAGAAAATGTCAAATGTCATTATTTAGCCCCCAAAACGTCAGATGTCATTACTTAGCCACGAAAACGTCAGATGTCATTACTTAGCCCAGAAAACGTCAGGTGTCATTATTTAGCCCCCAAAACGTCAGATGTCATTACTTAGCCATGAAAACGTCAGATGTCATTACTTAGACCTGAAAACGTCAGATGTCGTTATTTAGACCTGAAAATGTCATATGCCATTACTACTTAGACCTGAAAACATTAGATTTCATTACTTAGACCTGAAAACGTCAGGTGTCATTAAGTAGTGTTAATATTTTAAACCAAGTTTCCGTTTAAAAGTATTCCATAATAAACATAGAAGTAACAATACGTGTTTAAATTTTTTAGTATAATAAATTTGTTTAAACAAGATTTTAGCAGTGGCAAATCCCTTGAGCTTAGTCAGATGAAGGTAGAATTTAACAAAAGAAATGTTGAGACGAGATTACACCAGATATCCGTATGTTTCCTTTCCGTCTTTAAATGAAAAATTTTATTGTAGAAACGAGAACAAAAACATTTAAATAAAATTCTTCAAGCGTGCGAATTTGAGTCCTAGTTAAAGATGTCACACATAATGTCCAGATAAGTGTTACCTAACTGACGGGGAACATAAGGTAAATTAGATGTCTATTCAAAAAATCGAAACTGAAGTTGTTAAATATTACTCTTCCAAGAAAGTAACAAAGGTTGACTTAACTGTTGAAATAAAAAAAAATTTTAAAAATCAGAACTACACTTTTGAGTAGGCCCATGAGTGCAGGGTCGAGTCGACCACAATGCGCTACAAGGGATTTTGGTTTTTCGTGAACTCTTCCCATGATATCATTTTCCAGAGAACGACAAATGCCTTTTTTCACCCAACATAACAATTTCTAGCGTTGCCATTCAGTATATACGGTTAGACGGTTTCCTCTCTTCCCCCCCCCCCCCCCCCATCAAACAAGTTTTGACGAAATTAATTAGTGTTTAGTTTATTTATTTTTTGTCACCGTCACTAAAGCAATAACATCCAATTGATTGCACGCACGACTGGTGAGACCCTTAGGAAATGAGACACTGCTGGTAAAACCCAAATGTTCGGTAAGACACCATGACACGAGTTTGCAGTTACATCATTAAGTTTAGGTCGTACCTGGACACAAGCAGCGTCAGTCGTAGGAAAGGGGGGGTGGGAGACAGCGTAGAGTGTGAGGGGAGGAGGGTGGGGTGTTGAGACGAGGCCGTGGACCTGGCGGCGAAACTGGAGAAAACATGAAACGCAGGGAGTTGACAGATCCCCCCTCCCTACGAAACCTTATCTTGGGACAGACATGGAGGCGATGGTGACGTCCTAATGGAGCCGCACCTGAGAGGAGTTGGGGGGTTAGGTGGGATAGGGGTATGAGACTAACGAACATTATCTGAGAAATAGTAGAGCAATGAATCTGCACCTCCCCCCCCCCTGCCAACCCCATTTTTGAGAGCAGACAATTTTAAGAAATTCGAAGATGATTTACGGAGAATTACGAAGAAAGGAAGAAGGCGGGGGCAGAGATGGTTGACTTCAAATTCTAACTGGTCTCAAATAATTGTAACGGAAATGTATATTGCTTTTTAAAATGTTATAAGAAGATAACCAAGGTCCCTAAACGGTTCGTTGGTCCGTGTGCAGCATAGCTAATTGGTGGGCAAATTTACACCACATCCATTTTTGCAGGTAAAAAATTTTCTCTCCCCAAAAAACACAGAAATTAGATTTTCCTTTCCACAATTTTCTGCGCTGTAATTCTTAATTGCTGCGCGGTCGGTCAACTTAAGAGATGCACGCTTGGTCTGCGTCTAATTTTTAATTTGATTCCTGTTGGCCGTAACGAGGTCCCGGCAAGCCGTAATAGCTAAATACATAAGCGTTGCTAAAAATGGAATGGTTTCTTTGAGCTGACATGTTTTGTGTTCAACTAAAGAGTTTTGTTTCCCTGTTGTTAAACTCTTCTAAATCTTAGAGCTTTAGTTAAACCAGTCGGCGTTCTCTGGGAAAACCCAGAGCGCGATTCTATATGTATATATATATTTAAATAGTTTTTTTGATAGAAAGCTTTCCAACACGTGATTAGCTATATATAGATAAGTCATGCTCGGCTTGCGCTCGTCTTTAGAGGATTTCAGAGTCGAGCTGCTCACTGGAATTGTTGTAATCCAAACTAAGTACTTGGGTTTCACGGATCAATGAATTCTCTATTCTAGAAGTCACCTTTCTCTTTATCGGTCGCTCCCAAAACACAAACTAACGGCGAGTTTGCTGAGAGTAACGTATTGACGAGACATGTTGGCACAAAGACAACTTACTCCCATCCTTCAATTATCACAGATAACTCGTGTTATCAAGTTGTGAGGGGCTGGTAATAATCTCCCTTTGACTGCAGTTTCATCGGCAGTTTAAAAAAAAATTCTTCCCGATTATAAACACTGCGTTTAACATGATCTGACTTCAGCCATTGGTTTTGTGAATGTTGAGTGCAAGAAAAGCTGGGCTCAACTAATGATCAAGGCGTCGCGTAATCGTCTCGTTGTTGCCTTAAAAACGTTCAGACAAAACCAAACGGACCCGGCTTTCTGACCAAGGCTGTTATTTACTCCATCTAGACTTGACGCCTGAAACCTTTGTGCATGAGCGTCGAAATGTAAAGAGCAACAAACTGACAAAGCCGAAAGCAAACAAACTCACAAACAATCTCACAAACAAACCGCGTTTTATTCAAACGGATGCGTTATTTCAAGTACCTGCACTTGAACACAGGTCATATTAAGCTAAGTATTAAGCTAATGGCAGTATTGGGGTCTGACTCAGATACAGAGAATGATGACAAATCTTCTAATGAATTAATGCGTTACAAAATTGAGATGAAAGTTTGTGAATCGATTAACACTCTAAAATGGTGGAAATTTAATGAACACTGATATCCGATGTCATTCCTTGCCTAGACCGCTTTGTGCATACCATTTACCTTAGTTCCATGTGAATGATTGTTCAGCTCGGCTGGTTATATTGTCAATTAGACCCGCTCATCACTTGAACCAAATAACTGTGTGTGCGTGTGTGACAGTGTTTCCTGCGCGTATATCAACACGTTTCCTCTCTCTGGCCGGATTTCAGTTATTAAATTTGGCTCCGGCCGGATATTTGAAAAAAAAATTATTACGGTACACCACTACTTCTTTCAAACTTCAAATACAATTCGGAACACTTTAACTTTAGTGTCACCATTTAGTACGGTTTAGATTCTTTGATGAGAATAATTTTTTTTTTCCTTTGGTTGGGGGGGGGGGGG
>MUZC01003588.1:1126181-1150494 GCA_002072015.1 Radix auricularia | reverse complement strand
AGCCCCCCCCCCCCACAAGACAACAATACATCGATCCACCCCCAGACAGACTATATGATGGCAATATACCAATTGTCTGCATGTAGCTTTTCACTATTTCACTATACATTTATATAAGACATAGCTGCTCTGAAATGTACGTCATTATTTAATAAACACAATTAAATCCCGTTTACAAGTAATGACATTTAGTGACGGTAAAAACACTATACACTGCACACTACCGACTACGGCAATTTGAACAAAAAGATGTGCCAATAGCTGCCGTAATCTATGTACAGACCAAGTGTGGATACTTTTGACGCCGCGAACTCCTTAGCAAAAAATCATTATCTACCGCAAGCATTCCTGTAATCAATGCCTTCAAAATTGTAAGCATTATTTTAAAAAAAAAAATAATTAAAGTTCAGTGATAAAAATAACACGTCGAATTTTCTTGAGTATTGTGCAATAGATGTTTGCTGTCGCCGGGAAACGTTGCCTTGTAGTGAACTTTGACCTTTGTGCTGAGTGTGTTTGCAGCAACAGCTGGCTCAGGCTCAGACATTGGTGTATCTTTTTCGGATGTGGGGTATTAATTTTTTTAGACCTAGGATATGACCTATTTAACAACTTGATCTTCAGCGGTTCTCACTGACACTTTAATGCAGGGGTTCGCAGGCTGCGGCCGTGCGGATACATGCAGCCATGGGCAAGAAAATAAGCAGCCGTGGAAATATGTTTAAATTAGGGCTGTTATCGATTAATTTAAATTTAATCGTTAATTTTTGAAAAATTACCGAATAATTAATCGATTATTTTGATTAAGCTAAAGATAAGATGTATGACGTCATTAAAATGAAAATTTCAAGGGAAGTAGCAAAACAGGCTATTAACATTTTTTAAAATTTAAATATAAGAGCTTATTTTAAATTTTACACTTTACACTTAATAAATCGCAAAAAAACGCAAACTATTATTAATTATTAATAATTAATCATTTATTAATAAAACGTTTAAAATAATTGAAACAACCTCTTCAATTTAATCGCTATTTTATCAATTAAAATAATTTTAATCGATAAAAATATTTACCGATTAATCGAGAAATTAATCGTTAATTTCCGCAGCCCTAGTTAAAATAACAATGACATGCGGCCGTCATATATTTCCAATATGTAAAGTTGTAAACGAAATATCGAATATTCATTTACCCTCTTGAGCATTTTGTTATTGCGAAACAAAATACGACTCCAGTAGCTGTAGCGTTAGCTGTAGTGTTTAGCACTTTTTGACATTGAAATAGCTTTGTGCAAGATCTCAGAAAATAGGACACTCGTTGCTTCTCAAAATTTGGTTGAGACAGAGTATGCACCGTTGGATCTCCAAATGGAAATGATGAAACAAAAAATAACGCACAGCTTGTGAAGAAATTCGAGGACAAAAACAATCTACTGGAGACTAAAGAAGTAGCTGTGGAGTATCCCAAGTTTCGCGAAATAGCATGAAATACTCTTAACGCTGTTTGGAAGCACTGACATGTGCGAAGCTTCATTTTTACTAATGAAATATCTCCGGAACAAATAACAAACCTGACTTGTGGACTCCATCCAATCTGGCGTCAGGAATGCGACTGATGACCAACAGCGAGTGCTCGGACTTTGCGCGACTCTCGGCAAACATCCAAGAGCAAGGCAGCCACTGAATTCTGGACTCTGGACATGGACAGTGTTAGGGAAGCAGCTTATCACTTATTCAATTATTTTGTTCGCAGTGGACTGACGCAACTTACAAATATATTCATGCTGTACGTGTTTTACATGAGTTTAGGTTACATGACAATGTTCAAAATTGTTGAAATATATAAGAGAATATCGATGGAAATGTTTGTGTTTGTAATTAAGCACCATGTTTGCCTACAATACAATTTGATTATGTCATTTTTAACTCGCTGTGACTATCATGAGAAGTAAATTTTTTATAGTGACTGTATCGTTTTTCAGTGAAAATTTTTTGGCGGCCGTAACTCAAATATTTTTTTTTAATGTGGCAGGCTTTAGCACCATCATTTAGCTTCTTTTTTGACAGCGATGTTGTGAACAAAACAACTAGGTGGGAGGGTGCAAATGGGATCTAATTTTTCTTATCTTATCTGCAATGGACGCTCATTCTATACTTAAGAATATTGCATCCTACTTCTAAACATGGTTCGTATCTTGTCCTGCATTCTTATTAGAGTTTTAAATGTTGATAAAGCGGCGTAGGCACTTGGATTAAAATTTCAAAACAATTTTAAAAATTTAAAAATAATGTAGGCTTATAGAGCAAAGTGAATGGTTTAACAAAACACCAAGATTAACTTTCTAGATCAAGTGGTTCAAAAGATATGAATTTTTTAGTGAGACCCCAAAAACCTCTTTTTTATAATGGGATTTTCCTCCACATTTCGTGACCCATATGAGGGGCTCTGCTTTTAGGCGTATAATTTTATTATACAATTATATAAAATTCTAATATTTAAAGGGAATACACTTAGATATAAATGCTAACAATTTATGAATTAAATTCTACATTTAGTTATTGTTAACTTTGTGCAAAAAATATTTTTGATGTTGTTTTTTTCTTTATATAAATGTTGGAAATATGCTGACTAACAATATTTTTCAATTATTTTTGTTTTTTTGTTTTGTTTTACTGTTTGTTTTCTTTAAAAACACTTTAAAATATAATGCATATTATATATATATTTATTTCATCATTTCTTTGCAATTGTTTAACATTTACATTTAAAAATAAGTAATACAATCACTAATTGATTTATTTACATGTCATTGTGAATTATACTTTTTAATGTATTAATTCTATTTATATCCATTAATAATAGTAAACAAAAAAAGCATGATCCCACTAAAAAAATATCTTAAAGTCCAAATAAAATAATACAATCCCATTAGAATATGTGTTTGTATTGTTACACTGTTAATATTTCATTTTTAAATACATTATCATTAACAATTTAGCTGGATTTCAATAATAAGTCTATTTTTTTACTTAAGAGGAAAAGTTATTTAAATGTTATCGATAATAGGTAAGTTTGGGACACATGTGCCAAAAAAACTTCTGGAGAACTTTTGGGGAGGAAAATGTAAACAAAACGTTATACACTTTGGATATGTTGTTGTTTATGATATTGATATTATCTAAAATGATTTTTTTTATCTAAATAGGACAGTTTATTAAAAAAAGATATGAATGGGTGCATATAGCATATTTTTACCTTTCATTTTTAAAGTTAAGAACTCTTATAAAAATTATCAATGAAGGGTCTAATGATAGGTCAACATGGCGGCCTTAGTATTTGGGCGGAAATAGAAGAACATGCATTGTGGTCTATAATTTGCTAAAAAATTCCCAAAACAACACCACCTAAGGTAAATTAAAAAGTGGGAGTCACAAAAATGATAACGAAAATAGGATACCAGTTTTTTCGGGAATTTCCGGAATAAAGCGTTTGTTTTACTGGTTTTCTTAAGGCAACCAATTCCACGTCCGAATGCCGGAAGGGAAAAAAAGAATTTGTATGTGTTTGTTTCTGCGTGCGGGAATGAGAAATTTCTTTTTATCCTTATGTCTATCTGATGGTTGTTTTGATTCTCTTTTTGCTGTATTTCCTAATTTGAATTAAATGCCTTATTAATACTATTTTGCTTTTTGTCCTTCTATGCTCTAAAGTTTCAAGCTATATAATGATTTTAATAATTTGTTGTTTCTTTAAACAACCCCCAACCCTTAAAGTTTAGTTCGAAAAATTGATGAACAATATTATTTTTTAGTTTGTAGACACACCTTCCCTCACCCCCTCCTTCATACGTATCGGTTCAGCTATGTATCAGAGCGAGATTTAACGCTAGCGCTAACATTAGTATGTTATCATGTCAACATAAGCCGCGCCCATTCTTATCTGTTTGAGTGATTAGTGGCTAAAAGTCATCACATTTAGATTTTTTTTGAAATGATTAAGTACATCTTCAGACGTACTTTTCGACTTTCTCTTTCTATCGTCTCTCTCTCTATCTCTCTCTGTGGGTCGTCTCTCTCTCTCTCTCTCTCTCTCTCTCTCTCTCTCTTTATTAATATCTCCTTCTCTTTCTCATTCTCAAACTGACTCTTTAGCGTGCTCAACTTTCTCTCTTTACTGCCTCGAACTTTCTCCCTCATTCTTCTTTTTATCTCTTTCTCTGTCTCCAGACTTATTTTCTTCCGTCATATCCTTATAAAACACAAGTAAGTAAGAAAACTATTCAAATTTGACAAACTCTTATTTGTCCTGTTACTCTCTTGCAATTTTTCTTTTCACTGGGTCATCTGTAACAACTTCTTTATGGCTGAGGAAATTAACGATTAATTAATTGATTAATCGTAAAAAATTTAATCGATTAAAATTAATTTGATCGATTAAATTTATATTAAAATTTAAGAAGAAAAATTATTGAGTTTTTTCCCAATTTATTAATCTTTATTTAGAATTCACCTAATCTAAAAGGTGCAAATGAGCATGACTCATGACCCCCGCTGCGGTCGAAGGATTATAGTGGGCAAGCGGAGTGGGACAAAAATTAAAAAAAAGTGGGGGGGGGGGGATTTGTGGCAACATTGCTTCTTGCGTTCACTTGCGTTGTTCCTTCACAGAATAACTTATGATTCGAAGTGTAGTGGTTATCACGTCCGCCTTGCGCGCGGAAAGTCCTCGGTTCAATTCACAAATGGAACAATTTTAAAACAAAATTTAATGTTTTTACTGCTTGTTCTTTTCCCGATTTTTTTGTGAAATATGACTAACCCTAGAGTCGGAAAATCACAGTATATAGTTGGCAAGGGATGGTAGTAAAGGGTGGGGGCAAGTAACAACAAACCCTGTGCACATGTCTCCCCGTTTACTTACTTCTTTTTTCATTACTTCTTGCTGCTGTTTGTGTCCGTTCTCTCCTCCCCTCTCCCCCCCCCCCCCCCCCCATTCTTTGCACTATCTATGATGAACAATACTGGTGCGTATGCTGCGCCGCGGCCATCCGGTAATTTTATTTTGTTACTTACATACTTTTCCCTCACATATATATTAATCATTTAGAAGTGAATACATAAACAAAAAGGTTTTTCTTCCTTATTTTTAGCATAACAGAACACATTCGATGTGGCACGTCACAAAATTTGGGAGCCATGGAATTATCGCGACTAAAACAAATTTTGCAAAATAATGAAACGCGATTAAACGGGATCTTTGTAGGCGTTATAAAATGTATCATTAATCGAAATTAATCGATTGATCGATTTTAACATTTTTTAATTAGCACCAGCCCTAATCTTCTTTTCGTCATTTTTTTTTTCATGTTATCTAAGCAGTAAGAGAACATTGTTATTTTAAAAAAAAAACTGTTCTGAATAAATAAGTATCTACGTTTTCGGTAAATATGCAATGTTCCTTCGAAGGGCCCTTGGTCCATGTTCAAATTAAATAACTCGAATGCAAAGTTGCCTCTGTATGGTATCCATTTAAAAAAAAATTATTTTTTTTTAAAATTCCACATATTTTACTTACCAACATTCGGTGCGCAGTAATTCTAAACGGCCGTGCGAAGTCGTTCAAATATTTGCACCGCCTCGTAGCCTCGCAGCTAAAAGGGAACATTAATCATAGGTGTTAAGATCTCTGTAGTGTAGACACGTTTCGTTATTTTATTTCCATTACGATCTGCTACAAAGTGCCGTCAAGGGATCTGAACAGGGGGACCCCTGATTAGCATGACGTAATCTTACAAATCTAAGCGTGATTGAGCTAGATTGAATTTGTTTTAAGATATTTAGGATATTAAACATAATCTCCAGACGTATTGATCTGGGAAATGGCCCAAATGTGTCATATGTCTGACCCATATCGGAATCAGGCGAGCATATCCGAGTCCTTGGCCAAGAACCGCCTGCGTTTTAATTTCCCGTGGCTCAAGCAGAGATTACGTACGCACTAGCTAACTTTCAGCCGACAGATTATTTATGTCGTAATTAACGTAATGATGAATCACTTACAAGTCTACTACTTTTATTAAATGCCTCGCCCCCCCCCTCCCAAGTCATCCATCTGAGTCGTATTAAACCAAAAATTCAAGAGGAAATAACACAGTATCGACTGCACGCCTCGGTGGTTACGATTTAACTACATTTGAACGCCAAGGGTTTTTGGAGGAGTCGAAAGTGTCGTGAAATTAGACCAGGAGAGCTCTGCGGTGAATGGATGCAGCATTGAATACACAGCAATCATGTTGAGAGATGTTCATCGGCATCTCAGTTACTGGATAGCACCATTAGGTGAAGTTTGTATAGGAATGTCATGTGTAAACAATATGGCGATTTCTGCCTGTGATACAGACTACAAGTTTTAGTTATAATGATTATAATTAAAAGAAAAAGAGAAACAAAATCTTATTTTAGGGAAGAAAGGGGATTTTCAGTTATGTTTATTGTTTCCGTTTAAAATTGAAGCTAAAAACTAAAGGATCTTCTCTAAACAGAATCTGGGGATTTCTCCCAAAGATTTTTTTTTATCTCACTTCAAAGCATGTCCAGACAAAAAGCAATGCTTAACAGTGAAAAAACTTTGTCAGGACGAAGACCGCATAAAAGGGCAAAGGAACATCAAAGGTCTGCATCAGTATAGTTCCTGGAGCACCATAGGCCCACATCAGTAGGTCATCTAGTACAAAAAACCTGCGTCAGTAGATCATGGAGCACAAAAGGCACGGATTAGTAGATCATGTAGCTTAAAAGATCCGCGTCAGAAGGTCACGTAGCTTAAAAGGCCCGCATCAGTATGTCATGCAGCTTTAAAGACCCGCAACAGTAGGTCATGTAACTTAAAAGGCCCGCATCAGCAGGTCATGTAGCTCCAGAGGCCCGCATAAGTAGTTTATGTAGCTCCAAAACCCATATCAGTAGGTCATGTAGCTTAAAAGGCCCACATCAGTAGTTTATGTAGCTCCAAAACCCGCATCAGTAGGTCATAGAACACCAAAGATCAGCATCAGTAGGTCACGGAACACAAAAGGTCAGCATCAGTAGGTCATGGAGCACCAAAGGTCAGCATCAGTAGGTCATAGAACATCAAAGGTCAGCATCAGTAGGTTATGCAACATCAAAGCTCAGCATCAGTAGGTCATGCAACATCAAAGGTCAGCATCAGTAGGTCATGTGGGACGTGGTGGTCGAGAGGTAGCGCTCTCGACTGTCATACCGATGGTCACGGGTTCGAATCCACACGAAGGTGAGGATTTGTTCTCGCGGCCTGAGGAGTCCCCGAGTCACCCAGCTCCGAATGGGTACCTAACTAGACAATAGTTAGGCGGCTGGGGTAATGCGTGGAACCCCTATAGCCGTGGCCTGTGACCGCTGCATCACTTGCCAACAGATCATCTCTCATGGTCTGTGGACGCAATTATCTTCTGCATAGAAGGAGCGTCTGTATATCTAAGATAAGATAAGATGAAGCACCAAAGGACCCGCTCAATGTTAAAGTGTCAGTACAATCACAAACATGTTGACTTGATCAAAAATTGGATTTTCCACAATAAACCTCTAACTGACTACCCAGATAGGCAGCTGACAACCCAAATTGACAGCCGACAACACAGATTGACAGCCGACAGCCCAGAAAGAAGATCGAAAAACACTGCAATCAATGTGCATTCGTAGAATCGATTATTTTCTCACGCTTCTCAGACTCGAATACACCGCGTCGCTCTTACATGAAGCCACTTTCGTGTTTGTTTAAGCTGTTCCCTTATTAAATAATCGATTCCAAGCATACAACAGAACAATATTTATTGCCCCGGGCCTGTACCTTTTGTATTTATAGATGTTCCTGGGAGAAATTTAACCTTTAGAAAAAGAATTTGATGAGTAATGTCACATTTACTGTTCTATACTTTGGTCACCTCAAGAAAATTCCCCTCTAGCTTCCCGTCTACATTTGAGAGGAGAATCAACAAAAAATATAAAAACTCACGTACAGTTAAAATATTGACATGTATTTATGTTATTTTTTATCCACATATTTCGCAACGAAATAGCAAGGGACCAAGTGTATAACAATTAAATTTTGTCTAAGAGTTTTTTTGTTAGCGTTTGATTAGTAAAGTCCCCTTTTCAGACCGAGCTGGCCTATGGAGAGGTGAAGGGGCGTTTACAAGTTGCCATAGTTACATTTTACGAGCGGATCGTTCAGCCAGCACAACGCCCAGCAGACTTAACTTTATCAGAACTGATGTTGGGTACACATTCGGAGCTGGGTGAACTCAGGGACGACCTTTAGCCTCGGAAACAAGACCCTTTACTGAGACTCGAATCCATGACTTCCGTTACGACCGCCGAGCGCGCTGCCACTCGGCCACAGTTTCCCAAGGAGTTTACGTCTGTGGTTTGGATATTTTTAAAAAATATACGTATTCTATATGTGTATTCATTTTTTGCGGTCAATTTTATTGTTACATATGATACATATTTGTAACTAGTCTCGTTTCTAAGAAAATATCATAAAAACACTCGGGCGCTATTTTGAGAACCAAATTGTGTCGTAAACAACTGGTGAACAAACAGGAGAGCTGGCGACAAGATCAGTCTGTACACCCAGTCACCATCACCGTATAGCTTCCCACAGTCTGACGGGCAGTGGTCACTATCTCCGTATAGCTTCCCACAGTCTGACGGGCAGTTGTCTCTATCACAGTATAGCTTCCCTCAGTCTGACGGGCAGTGGTCTCTATCACTGTATAGCTTCCAGCAGTCTGAGGGGCAGTGGTCTCTATCTCCGTATAGCTTCCCACAGTCTGACGGGCAGTGGTCTCTATCACTGTATAGCTTCCCACAGTCTCACGGGCAGTGGTCTCTATCACTGTATAGCTTCCCACAGTCTGACGGGCAGTTGTCTCTATCACCGTATAGCTTCCCACAGTCTGACGGGCAGTGGTCTCTATCACCGTATAGCTTCCCACAGTCTGACGGACAGTGGTCTCTATCACAGTATAGCTTCCCACAGTCTGACGGGCAGTTGTCTCTATCACCGTATTGCTTCTCACAGTCTGACGGGCAGTGGTCTCTATCTCCGTATAGCTTCCCACAGTCTGACGGGCAGTGGTCTCTATCACCGTATAGCCTCCCACAGTCTGACGGGCAGTGGTCTCTATCACAGTATAGCTTCCCACAGTCTGACGGGCAGTGGTCTCTATCACCGTATAGCTTCCCACAGTCTGACGGGCAGTTATCTCTATCACCGTATAGCTTCTCACAGTCTGACGGGCAGTGGTCTCTATCACCGTATAGCTTCCCACAGTCTGACGGGCAGTTGTCTCTATCACCGTATAGCTTCCCACAGTCTGACGGGCAGTGGTCTCTATCACTGTATAGCTTCTAACAGTCTGACGGGCAGTTGTCTCTATCACCGTATAGCTTCACACAGTCTGACGGGCAGTGGTCTCTATCACCGTATAGCTTCCCACAGTCTGACGGGCAGTGGTCTCTATCACCGTATAGCTTCTAACAGTCTGACGGGCAGTTATCTCTCTCTTCGTATAGCTGCCCACAGTCTGACGGGCAGTGGTCTCTATCACCGTATAGCTTCTAACAGTCTGACGGGCAGTGGTCTCTATCACCGTATAGCTTCTAACAGTCTGACGGGCAGTGGTCTCTATCTCCGAATCGTTTCACACAGTGTTTGACGGGCAGTCGTGTCATCTTATTTGCCACATATGTCCTTCTTCTAATAATACGATTTTTGTGGAGAAAAAGTTCATATCAAGTTTAAAATTTTAAATGTGCTAATTCGCAGTGGAATCTTAGAATTTTTATATTATTATCGTTTTTATTTTCAGTAATATTACTATTACTAATACTATTAACTATTATTTTTACTATTACTATAAAATCCGACTTAAAATGGTCATGACGAAAATGGCAATCGATGTTCCTGTAAATACCAGTAACAGCAGAGTCGACAAGGCGAGAAAATTCGATAAACTCACTAAACAAACGATTGCAGAATTTCGTGCTTCCTTCTAAATTTAGTTACAATCCCGTGAGCGTGAAATCTATTTGTTTGACCGAAAGTTTATTTCTATGGTAAGAAATCCAGAGTTGTGTTAGAATGTTTATGAGGAATCTGGAAGCATTCCCATGGTTACTGTAAACATTGACAAGGACTTCTTTGGTATGTCCCAACGTCACACTATTCAGCCTCTAAGGAAAAAAAAACCTGTATAATCTTTACGCTAGTAACAATTCTGCTATATAACATAAAATGCACTACGGCCCGCGGAGACACTTTAATCTCCCAAAATGTATTATTGTACCTATAGTTTACAAAAAGCCGAACCCCCTCCATCTTTTGAAAGAGAAAATTATTAAAAGTGTTTAACCCGCTCGCAAGCCAACCTCCCAAAACTAATCGACAGCTGAAACAAAATGGTACACATTTAAAAAAACAAACAAACTACAAGCTAAATCGGTTACAATGATTGTTTGCTTTGTACTACCTATCTTTGTCTTTGTGCTCTTTCTTAGGCAAGAGTTACCGGTGTTTAAAAAAAAAAAACTATCTTTGGGTAAACAAAATTTGTATAACAATTTATTAAAACATTCACAAAAATAAATAAAATTATTGAAAAAAGGTAAGTGCAGATGTTTAATAATATATTATAGCTTCTAGTAGAGTAGTCGAATCTTGTAGAATGTAGAAAAGGACCTTGATGATCTAAAATAACAACACCGATATTCAATGCACATGCAGAAATCACCTATGACCCGCTCATAAGCCAACCCCCTAAATTTTCCCCCTACATTTTGTACAAAAAAGGTCGACTTTAGAACGGGCATATACGGTATGTAATATTTGTTTCCCTTCAAAACAACGATCTTATCATTTTAAGCAAGAACAATATGTGAAATTCTCTTTTGGGGTCTAGCTTTTTTAAGCTCATAAGGACCCTTCTCAATTTTATCTCAGCTATCCTAATCAAGCGTGCATGCCGTATATGTACGTGTCCTCAAGTATTGGGCTTTCTCTATCCAAGACCCCCGACCAGCTCATTGCACTCAAGCAGTAGGGGATCGACCGTCTCCAGAGATTTGCCACACAATCGACAGCCGCTGTCCCTTCTCGTGTCAAACTTATGTAGGTGGTGGCTCCGTGTGGGACGGTGCTCAGTCCCCATCTGGATGATGAGTGTCTGATCGCTACGTAGAATATTCCTTCAGTGATCACTCTTGCTCGGTTTGATGCTTATACAATATAAAGAACAATATCAAACTTGTGGTTTTTATAAGAGAACGTATAATTACCAATTATAATGGTGATAACATCATGAGGTTAGTGCAGCGGGCGCTAACCTTGTGAGACGAATAATCCAAAAATTACAATTTTACCAAATTTCCCAGTTTTTAAAAATTATTTTTTATATTTTTCTTGTAAAGAGTCAGTAACATAAGTTTTGTAAAAACAAAATGATATAATTATTGATACTTGCTCATGGAAATGGAGAGTCGCATCTTGACATCGTAACAGCCGCATGCGTTTCGTGAGCCGCAGGTTACCGACCCCTGTGTTGGTGTACATATTTTTAAAGTTTGCAATGGAAAAAAATATAATTTAAAATTTTTTAAAAGAGAGAAAATTTCTTTTTGGGGGCTGAGGGGATCAATCGGGGGGGGGTACTTGGTAAGTTTAGAGCAGAAAGTAAATGTCTGTTCTGTCATGACGTCACATGAAGGATGTTATTTACACACACATTTTTTTTAAAATAAATAAATGGACGCGCGCCCAAGTCCTAAAATACAAACATCTATTTATGTATATATTATATATATATCTGTCTGTCCCTCGCGCGTATATGTAATTACTGAGACCGAGCACTGCGTGGCCAAAATAGAACCACCACCTTCCCCTAGACATAATATCTCCAACCAAACCAATATTCCGACTTCACTAATAATAAATCAAGCCAACAAATAATCCATGTTTAACGGCAGCTCTCCGTTGGGTAAAGTTTTGAAGGCGACAGCCAAGTCCCCGTGTTTACCTATTTGCGCCTGCGTCGTCGGAAGCGTGCATGACGTCACTGCCTGTGCATCGATGGAGTGACAAAACTAAATATGGCCAGATTTCTCTGCCGATTCCAGCCTCATGAACATTATTTTAAACACAACAAATGCCGCGATCTCATCCCTTCGTTTTAACATCTCCACCAACCTCGCCCCTACTTCCCGTTCCTTTAACCCATATTTAACCACCAAGCCCACCATAACAATAGACACAAATAAATAAAAGGAAGGACGTAAGATTATAATGCAACACTTTGTAATTATTTAATCGATTCCACCTAGAACAAGACAAGAAATAACCAGACGTTAAAAAATATGGATTTTCAAAATTGTTATTTTTATTATGGTTTTTTTTTTACCGAAAAGAAATAAGAAATAAGGTCGTCTGCGATAAAATTACCAGGGGCTTAAAAGCAAGGAAATATAAATCAGCATACAGACATGGGACGAATTGAGTGGTAAAAAATATCGAATGCTAATAAATTACACCAGAGAAAAATAAAATACAAAAAACTCCAGATATAAATATTTAATGTCTAGATGATTCTGCTTGTTTCCTACAAGCTTATAAAAACTATCAACTACTTCCGTTCACGGGAAAGCTTGGGCAGCTGCTTACCAGAAATCTTTGATCGCCATTTTCGCATAGATTTAGACTTAACTCGTGATTGGAAAGGGGTTAGAGGTAATAACTCATGTATTTGAAAAAAAAACCCACCTTATTTGATGGTATGTTTTTATCCCCCTTTCCCCCCCCCCCACCGCCAGGACCGCTGTGCTGAATGAATGTTGGCCACAATTAGGCGTCATGCAAATGGACAATCAATTATCACATTCTTCCTGTCGGTAATTAAAACAATCCACCGTCTGATCGCACGTGATTGTGGGGGGACCGATGAACTTTTCATCAAGGTGACCTTTTCTGTCGTGCAGGAGGGAGGGGGCGTCCTAGAAAAAAAGGGGGGGCGTTGGGGTTGACAGAAACGCTTGATGTTCGTTGTTCTGTCCCCCGTCGCCTGCCCGGTTCTTGTTTCGTATCCCTTTCGCAGCCGCCATTTCCGTAGCATTTTGGGTACTCGAGGAGACCGGAAGTCATGAAGGAAGTGACGATAGTTGTCACTTTACGCATGCACTTGCGGTTCGAGAGAGCGGCGATTTTTTTCCCCCAATCTTTTTTTCTCTCTTTTAAAAGTTTGTCAGTTTACTTGTGTGTTTTGTATTGGGGAAGCGAAATGGTTTTGTTGGGATCGTGGTGCTAAGGGAGGTTGGAAATATTGGTGAGACGGTGAGTGTGGAATTACCTAAGGTTGTGCAAAGTTTGCAAGGATATGTCTGAAGAGCTATTTCGTCACCGGCTTTCAATATTCCAATGTCTAGGGCAGTATATCAGATTCTCATTTTTGTAAATAACTTCTGTATGGAAAGGACGCATGTCTCTATGGCTGTTCCACGGTTGACTATGTGCGTTGGTTTGAATAAGATTGTTTCATCGTATCATTTTCCCCGTCTTTAAAAGTTATACACATTGATGCGTAACGGTTGAGTTTATACTTTGAAAGCCAGATGTTGCATGGGTTCTGTAGGTTGAACTATGGTTTCAGACTGTTGTTGGGTCAGCTCTTAAAGTCAAATGTTGTATATTTGGAGGAGGCTATAGATTCAACTATGGTTTTGTCTGTTGTTGGGTTAACTATTAGAGTCAAATGTCACATATGTGGGAGACTATGGATTCAATTATGGTTTAGTCTCTTGAAGCACATAAAGCCCGCTAACTCGTTTCATCCAGTGGTTTTAAATTGGCTTAAAGTCTTCCAAAGACAAATCTGTGTCTTTTTTTATTGATTCAAATCAATTTCTCCAAAAGCAGTTTTTAATGTAGGGAAGCTAGTCGGCATAATGAACTGTATAACAGACCTGAAACTACCCAAGATATGAGAGGGGAGGTCTCCAGATGTATGCTACCAATTGTTTCGCAAATCTTTACAATTGTGACTAGAATTTGTTGCTTCTTTTTTTTTCCCAACAATTAAAAGTTTTCAAACTGTCTCTGTCGGTGGTTTAAAAATACCAAGCAAAGTTGAATTTTTTAAAGGCATGGAGACATCGCAGATGACGAGGCATCGCGTTTGTTTGGTGTTATATCCTCGTGGAAGACTATCTCATGGTCAGTTTAATTATGGTCATTTTAATAATTTGTGCACTGCCCTTGCACCAGCAAGTTCTTTAAGCTGGAACACCCTCGATGCTTTCTTTTCCAACACTCATTGCTACCAAGAACGATTGCGACCTTTTCCCAAACTCTGGATGGTTGAGCTCCGGTGACTCATGTTCTGTTAATGGCAGTGTTTCCTTGATAGCGAGCCAAGGATGTTGATACCTGGTTACGGGTTTGATGAAGTTCCAGTTCTTTCCGTGCGTCTCATTTATCCAAAGGATTGGGGGGGNTTTTTTTGTGCACCTTCTTAACACATCAGCATTTGGCTGGGCAAAGATATGTCAATATTTTCAGATCTCTCGGCCGTTACAGCTGATCACAAGATCGCTTAGTTGTTTCCCTTGGCGGAATGTTTTCCATTGACTCTCAAACTCACCTCAGCCTCTTGGCACAATGGACTCTTGACTGCTAGGAGCACCCTTGGGGGATGTTGCACCAATAAGCGATTAGAGAAAATAAATCCACCTATAATTTTAAAAATCTATATGAATTCATTTAAAATGAAAAAGAGTGAACTAAATTATTAATAAACTTTCAGGGTTTCTTCAGTATTATATATTGTAACCTGAAGACTCTTTTCTTTCAAAGTATCTCAATAAGAACTGGATTGGGAAGGGGGGGGGGTTTCATGCACAGAAAAATAAACATTATTATTATGAATTAAATACGGTATTTATGTCGATTTCTTTACCACAAATATTGCATTGCAGTTCTAATGTGCTTATCATTTTCATATTATCCTTGTATATTGATAGCGGACTCAGTAGGGAGATGAAATCTGATTTCACAACTTTTGAGTAAACAGGGCACGGTGGATGAGTTGCATGTGCGCTCGGCTGGCGTACCGATGGTCACGGGTTCGAGATTCCGTAAAGGCAAGGATATGTTCCAAGAGGGCCCCACCAGCTAAAAATGGCTACTCTGCACTTGTAAGGGAACAAATGGCGGCTGGAAATAGCGTAGTCCCTCATATCCATGGCCCGTGAACGCTGCGCCATCTGCCAACAGACCAACATGGTATGTTGTCGCGTCTGTATGGATAAGACAAACCAAAATAATTAGCCTTGATGAATTCAGTAATACTGAATGACCCGGATGTTTCTATTATTAGATATCCGCCATGAAATGCCAAGGCCTAAAGCACAACACTTATCATTTTCTCTGCTTCAAAAACATTCCTTATTTAATAAAAAATCATGTTAAGCCTGGTCCCTATTGGAATTCAGGACGTGTTAGCGCATTTTCGTATTATGTATCAGTACTTATGTTAGATATCAGAATTATGTAGTTATCAGTAATTGTGTTTAAATTTTAGACATATTTTTATGAATTTTCTTGTGTAATGAATATAAATGACATTTTTTTTTATTTAAAAGTCATTTCTTTACATTTTAAAAAAAAATTATTTTCTCTTTAATCTAACTACAAGTCACCACAAATGATGACGTAAAACTCTCTAAACTTTTACACATATTCTAATGACGTCAACTAAAAAAAAACAACTAATTCTTTTGCACCCTTTCGCACCACTCTTCAATGCCTGCTGGATTATGCAATCGACTTCCGGCAATGGCGGCCGTTCCCTGCGCTAGTGTTACCTCTCGATTCGAAATATTTTTTGGTAGTTTTAACGGGTTTTTTTAACGGATCGAGTAACTGAGTGTTGATGCACAAATGGCAGGTCAGGACATACAAAAAACATATATACGTCATGGGTCTAGGACTTATGGATGCTGAGATCAAGTGTGATGACGGACGGACGGATGGACGGACAAAATGGGTGCAATAGCGCATTCGACTTCTCGAAAATGCGCTAAAAATTAACATTATAAGATGCGAAAAAAAGCAACTAAAGGATCAAATATATATAACTAGATTGTGCCGGGGCGCCGTGGCGCCTGCGGCGCCCCCTTTTTTTGGGCGCCTACGGCGCCAACCATTTTTTTTAAAGACCAACTAACTTGTCCTTTTTTGATAAATACGAATTATTAAACTTTATGAAATGTACGCAAAGTATTTAATAATAATAATAGGGGTTGTATTTTGCGCACCGATGCACACCAAGCAATGACGTCATCATATTAAATATTTTTACAGCGCTCATCAACACACAGATTTTTCAACTGAACTAACTGCTGTAGACTGTCGTACATCGCTGCTTAGCGTTACAGATCCAGTGACTTGGACTATTATATTATTTATTCTCAATGTAAGGTCCGTCACACTACTATTTTTAGATAGCTGCGCACCAAAAATACTCAACAAAAATATATAAGTTGCAATTTATGTCACGATGACGCTACTAATTTTAGAAACCAGTGCATCAAAAATGATTAAAATTGTTACTGGAAATAAATGAATAAGACAAAAAAATATATAATAAATTAGATTTATGACGTCATTAAACTGAAAATTTCATAAAATGCCCATAGCTTATATATAATATTGATGTTTTTCTGATGAAAATTTGTTCAAAATTAAGAGATTGAAGCTGAAATATATTGATTTTTAAAACGTCCGTCATTTATGACGGGTGATACCCTAGTATAGAATATTTCTCAAGGAGCCAAGATCTTATTAGCAAAGGTCATGTAGTTTCGGATGCTTATACTATATTTTATTTCGAAAGCAAATAGAGACAGATTTATGTATTTTTAAACAAATTTTTGAAAAAATATAATTCAAACAAGTAATAAAAACTCGAATGAGTACTTAAACGCAATTTCCAAAAATGAATTTCCGATTTTTTTTTTCAAGAGAAATCATTCTAATTTCATTAAGAGTAATTTCGAATCACCATTCTGAATATTACCATTTTTGAGTGTCGGACACACTGATTCGAATGCATGCAATAACATTCATGTAAGTTACTTGGGTTTTTTAATAACATAGTTTCTAATTTATAAACGAAATTTTTCTCACAGCTAATTTCGTTACAAATATTTCCTCGTTCTAAACTGAACTTTTTAAATCATAAAAACTGAAAAAGGAACGCATTAAAAAAAAAAATATTTAAAATCGGTGACACCCCAGGCATTGCTGAAAAGTTTACACTTGACGAGATGTTCATTGTGTGTGTGTGTGTGTGTGTGTGTGTGTGTTTGTGTGTGCGTGTGCGTGCGTGCGTGTGTGTGTGTGTGTATGTGTGTGCGTGTGTGTGTGTGTGTGTGTGTGTGTGTGTGTGTGTGTGTGTGTGTGNTATATATATATATATATATATATATTTAGATATACCCTATATAATAAAAGGCAATTATCTGTGCTTTTAGTCCCTCAAACTCCTACAGACTCCTACAGCCAATCACTAGCAGAGAAAAATTAAATCTCATTTACATATTGAACAAATTTACACGGACGTTTAAAACGAGCTAATTTATGTGCAATATTCTTGTCATCATTCAGTCATGTGATACCATCTTGAAGTGTGTCACTCCTGCTAATCACTACTGTTACTCCTAGATAACATGCCAACGAAACGACTGCGGAAAGTCCTTGGACTGGAGTCGATGCTCGTGTATATATAAAATTGCATGCAGCAAATAAAACCGAAACTTAAGTCATATCCACACCACTGTCCATGTTTTGTTTCCCCTTTCGAGAGAGTTACCCGCGTAGACAAGTCGACATACAGATGACTGTCTGTGTCCCAGCAATGATAAGACTTACAGCGCCGATATGACCATGGGTTGATATTTAACACATAGCCGTCACCCCACTCACACAACACCCTTCATTCAGAGCAAGGGGTCACTCCTGTCCCCCCCCCCAAACACACATAATTTTTGCGTGTGTGTGTGTTTGGATTTGGGGTAGGGAGGGGATGTTTCCCACATACTTACAGACGCACGCGACGACGCACTCGGGGACCACATCATCCGTCTTCTAAATACCCGCATATGTTAATCCCAGCGCGTGCTGATTACTGGCCATGCGCGTGCGCATGACTGACCGTGGAACCGATCGAGCTTTGACAATCAGGACATCTCAGAGACAAAGCCCTCTGATATGGTTATGCCGTTTTTTATTATTTTTTTAGGAGATGGGGGCGGTGGGGTGTAGAGATGTCCAACAACTAACTAACATGGTGCTGTAGAGTCAATTATTGCATATCTCTAACTGAAAAGTACAAAGGTAATCGATAAGCCCTCCAAAAAAAAAGTTTGCAAGGGAATACAGAAAAACGTTATTTTTGGTTATAGTTTCAGTTTTGATTCATTTTACAGCCATCCATTATTTTAAAGAACTCATAATAATTTAGAGTTACGTTCCGATTCTTAAAAGAAATTTAAGAAAAGTTTCGATGGTTTACCTCAATGGCAGGCAATGTATTTTAAAGGTGATTGCGGAATTATTCTAGTCTCTACTAAACTAAACACATATTCTTGTGACATGAGATCTAATCTCTTAAGGACTTGGCTAATACTTGGGCAACCTGCTCCATCTGCTCAGCAGTGCCATACAACATATGACATTAGCAGGTGTGTGACGGTCTCAGAGGCTTGGCTGCAATGACGGCAGTTCGAGTCCCTGTTGTGGCCTAGCATATTTAAAATAAGAGTTTGTGGGGCATTGCTTAGTGCGCATTTGGGTCACTAAACTCTGGTCCCTTCGGTTTAGACCCCACCATAGGTCTGATCTGCTCGGCCTGGGCATGTTAGCGAATACTCCCCTAGCCGTCGTATTATCTTCCCACTTCTGGTACCACTTTTCCCTGAAGTGATCCATTAACCATGTCTTTGCCCCGAGATAGGTAACTGGGACATCTGGTTGCGGTTGGGCTGCTCCAGCTTTTGCCAGGGAGTCTGCTTTTTCGTTGCCTTCGACATTCACGTGGCTTGGGATCCACTGCAATGTTACCTTACCACCAAGTCTTTCGCGCTTACCCACGTCTTCCAAGACGACATCGACTAAGTGGGTGATACGTTTTTCGGACCGCAGGACCTCGAGCGCTGATCTCGAGTCACAGAACAAGACCGTGTCAGAGTCCAAACCTACTCTCTACTAAATAGCTCGACCAAAGAGTGAGCAAGAAGTTGTACCTAATGCACTGGTATTAAATAATTAAAACTCTACTAGATTATTAGTTTACGACCCAAGGCGAAGCATACGCCGTGGACTTGTTTATAAATAGTGCCAAGAATGCAAGGTTGGGGGGGACACAAATTTCGGCACAAAGAAAGGTAAACAACGCGAGGGGGGAAGTGGGCCACAGACGCATTATTGGTCTCGAGACATGCGCACTGCGTTTGTTGTTACCTGCCCCCACCCTGCACGATCCTCACTTGCCTACTATAAACTGTGATGGGTTGACCCTCTCGATTGTCATTTGTCATGCTTATTTGCTCGCGTCTTGTGCTTGTCCTAATTTCTAGTGAATAAAATAATATATAGATAGATAGATAGATAGATAGATAGATAGATAGATAGATAGATAGATAGATAGATAGATAGATAGATAGATAGATAGATATATAGATATACCAATACGCACACACTCTTGGTTTGTGATGGCATGTTCTTTCTACGGAATTCAGGTTATGGTAAAAAGAAAAAATTGACTTTTTCTTTCCTTCAAATTCTTGGCCTAAATTTAAATTCAAGGTTTCTTAAAATATAGATCTATTCTATATACCTAAAATATTTTCTATTTTTATTTAAAATGTCCAAACTATAGCAATGAATTAAATTTTTAAAAATTAGGATTGGGGAAAAAAATAATTTTAATTTAAACATAAAGCTTCAATCATATATCATTAAGAGTAAGTTCAAAGAAATATTTTATTTATACTTTTAAATGCTTATATAATTTTATTCTTTTTCTTTTTTTTTATATTTCGTACACCAGTGGCGCAGCTATGGGAGGTGGAGGGGGGGGACAAAATTTGAAATTATCCCCGGGCCCCCACTTAAGGGGGGCCCGAAATTAGTGTATGACATTTTTTAAAATTAAATAATTACGCTACCGCCATGTATGTGGGTCCCCTAAGAAGTAAAGCCCCAAGGCCCCCAATCCGCTAAAAACTCCTAGCTACGTCATTGTCATACACCCATCTGATCATCACTTTTAACATCCCCAAACGTCGAAGTCGCGTGAAGATGGGACGTGAAAAATAAAGTAAAATTATGTTGATATAATTCTCCACGTTACTAATAATAGTAGGATGCCTCGCAGCCCTGTAAACTGTTGTGTAATAGTTCAATAGGAGACTGTTTGCTTGCTTAGGCCTACGTCACTGGTAAAGTAGGTTACGTCAATATCCAATATCACGTCATGCGTCGATCGAAGAAATACTTTGCCCTTGAACTATGAACTTCATCAAAATACTCAAGTTCACGGTGTCAAGAAATGTTTTCCACCATTTTAAAACAAAAATTATTTTATTTAAGACATGAAAGTGAGTTTTGCCTAGGGGCCGTCCGTAAAGTACGTCACGCTATTTTTGACCATTTTTACATCCCTCCCTCCCCCCTTTCACAAATTTCGGGGACCCCCCCATTCCCCAAGTTTTTCACACTTTCGAACAAAAATATATATTTTTTTATTAACGAAATAAATAAAATTTAATATAAAACACCGTGACGACACAGGTGGCCGGACAACCCGCCTGTCTCACTTTCTTACACCCCCTCTGGTGCGTGACGTACGTTATGGACGGCCCCCTACGAGATTGTATTGTCTTACTAATTATTACGAGCTGCCTCTGTGAACATGCGCAATTGAAATGAAGTATAGAAGTCGAGTAAAACATGTTTATAATTTATAGTATCCGAGGAGACAAAATATTGAACGGCCCGGATGACTATATAAATAGACTTCCGACATAAAACTACAAGGCCTTTTAAATGTAATCTTTTTTTAATTTTATCTGATAAAAATTGTTTTTTACTTAAATTAAACATACATTGCATATTTAATTTTGACTTAAAGATAGTTTTCTCCATAATAAAAATCGAACTTTTTTTTTAAGTGGCAGGATGGGGCTTTTTAGTATACGCTGCTTCAAGAGAGGCCACTTTAACGTAAATAGATGATGGGTTTGTTTCAGCTGCAGAAAACATTAAATCTACTAAAATTTGGTGGGAAAACTTCTGGATGCTTCTTATAAAAAAATTGTTTTCATCAAGCACAAACAGGTTAAAATGACCCTTATGTTGGTTTTATTGTTTGTTTGCTTTTTTTTTTTTTTTTTTAAGTTGTTTGATTGTTTCTTTGTTTCTTTTTACTTGTTTTTTCGGATCGATTCATGCTTTCGCAAACCACACAGAAACCTGTAGCCCGCAAGACAGAAACCCCTAGCCGGCCGCATCTAGCTCGCGGGCCGCAGTTCTCCCACCCTTGAACATTGCTGATATTTTTTTTTAAAAAACGAAAGAAAAAAAAAAACAACCTAAAAAGATAATCTATAAAACGGGAGAACGAACATATGAACGCATCCAATGACCTCATTATTTCATAATTCATTCGTTTGGAAAACAATTCGTTTAGGTTATGTCGAGGTTTGCCCATGCGAAATAATTTTTCTTTTATTCTTTTTTTTTTTTTTCTTAAAACTGGATAGTTGAAGAAATGTCAAACGTGAACAAATCATGCTACAAACATAATGTCCTCGTTGAATGGCATCAAAAGCTCCATCTTCTTGAACCGAGGCTCTGAAGAGGGCGGTTCACGGGGGAAGGGATGGGAGGGGGGAGAGATTGAGTAGTTTGTTGGGTGGAGCAGGTGGAGACAACGCACATGAAGGAGATGCTTGAGTTACGGTTCTTTGCCCTTATAAGATCAGAGCTGAAATATGTCCAAGGGAGCTAACGCTATAAAGAAGCGTGTGTGGCACGTACACAAATTAAAAGTGGGCTGATCTGTCGACGGAAAACGATGTCGTAGAAGAAGTGCATTGCTTTCATTTACGACATTAATGTAACACTTTAATTTTTAACATTTTTCACGAAAGTTTTTTTTTTTTTTTTTTTTTTTGGNAAAAACAAAATGATAATATACCACTTGCTGTTTAAAAAAAAACACCACAAAAAAAATTGAGGCAGAGATTAAACTCCGTTAGAGGTCAGGGTTCACGACTCGCTGCTCACAACAGTCACTTGATTAAGCACGCGTGACTGAGTAGTGAAACTTGAGGGCCATACGGAGGGAGTTATGGCTTCTAAGGTCGGGGCGGGGGAGGGGGGTTAAACTTGCGGGGAGGTGAGGGGGGTGAGTCGAGACATGTAGTTTATTCATGTTGAGTGGTTTAGGGTTCAATGAATACAATGGCAGTTCAAAAAAGGGAGTAAGGGGGGGTGGTAACATTGTTTATCCACTTCAGCATCTCTACCAGTTCTGAAACAAGAAAAGAAAATGCTAATAAGGTATCGAATGAGTTAAATCTTGGACTCCGATATGAGAAGTATTAATTATTAATAGACATACAGAAATATATCATGGTGAACATGGGACAGATCCAATATAGTGGCACGAACCTCTTCAGAGTGGCGTCACTAGGGGGTGTGGTGGGGGGCGGGACGATCCGGGTGACACCATCCCTAGTGACGACTCTGCCTCTACGTCTTTTTTAGCCATGAAGCTATAGCTATGAAGAGGCTTTCATTAGTCGTTCTGTAAGATACCGTTATTTAGCAATAGTAAAGGTTTGTGTGTGTGTGTGTGTGTGTGTGTGTGTGTGTGTGTGTGTGTGTTATATGTGTGTGTTTGTCCTATAACCTTGTGGTCAATGAAGGTTCTAATGTTTCAATTTGAACTTTCTCGGGGCTTGGTAGACCTTGGCGGCGCCCATCTCCTCTCCAGGTCAGTGGATGGTTTATCTAGCGATAGTCATTCATCAAAGCCCCTCAGCGTTATTTAGTATAACGTAATCAGTATAGGTAACTTGCTACACTCACGTAAGATATATAGCAAAGTACTCTAAGGTAATTAATAAAGTTATGTAGTTACATTGACTTTGGCTAGTGATATAATTGTCTCGCTATTATAAAGTAAGATATATAGTACACTGATTTTTTTCGCAATCAGACTGCCTATAAAAGATAATTGTTAGTAATGTGTAGTAGCGTTTGAAAAAAAATGTATCTCTTAATGATTGCGGTAGGTGAACATTTGTGTGTGTGCCTGTGTATGTGTGTGTGTGTGTGCGTGTATGTGTGTGCGCGTGAGTGTGTATGTGTGCGTGCGTGTGTGTGTGTAAGCGTGTGTTTATGTGTGTGTATGTGTCTGGCGTACGTATGTGTGTGTGTGTGTGTGTGCGCGGTGTGTGTATGTTTTGCGTGTGTATGAATGTATTTGCGCGTGTGTTTGTGCGTGTTTATGTGCAAGTGTGTGTGCACGGGCGTCTGTGTGTGCGTGTTTGTGTGTTTGTGCATGTGTATGCGTGTATATGTGTGTACGTGTGTCTGTGGGTGTGCGTGTTTGCGTGTGTGTGTGTACGTGTGCTGTTTCTTTGTCTGTGTGCTGTGTCCGTGTCTGTGTGTACGTGTGTTTGTGTGCGTGCGTGTGTGTATGTGTGCGTGTGTGCGTGCGTGTTTGTGTGTGTGTGTCCGTGTGTGTATTTGTGCATGTGTATGTGTGTGTGCGCGCGTGTGTGTGTTTGTACATTTGTGCGTATGTGTATGTGTGTGTTTGTGTGCGTTTATGTATGTGTGTGCAAGTATATGTGCGTACGTATGTGTCCGTGTCTGTGTGTGTGCGTGTGTGTGTGCGTACGTGCGTGTGTGTGCGTGTGTGTGAGTGTGTGATGAGTCCGTGTCTGTGTGTACGTGTGTTTGTGTGTGTGCATGTGTGTGTGTGTGTGTGTGTGTGTGTGTGTGTGTGTGCGTGTGTGTACGTGCGTGTGTGGGTGACCTATTCATCTTTATTCAAAATTTCGCAATGAAATCTTTCTGGATTGTCGATAGATCTTAAATTACTTACACTTCTTATATTGCATCATGAAAAGAAAGGGGCCGTACATTAATGAAGTCACGCGCCTGCGGGTG
>MUZC01003588.1:1066894-1095076 GCA_002072015.1 Radix auricularia | reverse complement strand
GTTTAGAATCAGAGACGTGGTTTAGAATCTGAGACACTGTTTAGAATCTGAGACGTGGTTTCAAATCTGAGACACTGTTTAGAATCAGAGACGTGGTTTAGAATCTGAGACCCTGTTTAGACTCAGAGACGTGGTTTAGAATCTGAGACACTGTTTAGAATCAGATACGTGGTTTATAATCTGAGACACTGTTTAGAATCTGAGACGTGGTTTAGAATCTGAGACACTGTTTAGAATCAGAGACGTGGTTTAGAATCTGAGACACTGTTAAGAATCAGAGACGTAGTTTAGAATCTGAGACACTGTTTAGAATCTGAGACATGGTTTAGAATCTGAGACACTGTTTAGAATCAGTGGCGCTGTTTAGAATCTGAGACACTGTTTAGAACCAGTGACACTGTTTAGAATCAGTGACACAGTTTAGAATCAGTGACACTGTTTAGAATCAGTGACACTGTTTAGAATCAGTGACACTGTTTAGAATCAGAGACGTGGTTTAGAATATGAGACCCTGTTTAGAATCAGAGACGTTGTTTAGAATCTGAGACACTGTTTAGAGTCAGAGACGTGGTTTAGAATCTGAGACACTGTTTAGAATCTGAGACGTGGTTTAGAATCTGAGACACTGTTTAGAATCAGAGACGTGGTTTAGAATCTGAGACACTGTTTAGAATCAGAGACACTGTTTGGAATCAGAGACGTGGTTTAGAATCTGAGACCCTGTTTAGAGTCAGAGACGTGGTTTAGAATCTGATACACTGTTTAGAATCAGAGACGTGGTTTAGAATCTGAGCCACTGTTTAGAATCAGAGACGTGGTTTAGAATCTGAGACACTGTTTAGAATCTGAGACGTGGTTTAGAATCTGAGACACTGTTTAGAATCAGAGACGTGGTTTAGAATCTGAGACACTGTTTAGAATCTGAGACGTGGTTTAGAATCTGAGACACTGTTTAGAATCA
Source organism: Radix auricularia (assembly GCA_002072015.1). Taxonomy (NCBI): domain Eukaryota; kingdom Metazoa; phylum Mollusca; class Gastropoda; family Lymnaeidae; genus Radix; species Radix auricularia. The sequence continues at coordinate 1,094,115 of MUZC01003588.1, read as the reverse complement.
GAGACACTGTTTAGAATCAGTGACACTGTTTAGAATCAGTGGCACTGTTTAGAATTAGTGACACTGTTTAGAATCAGTGACGTGGTTTAGAATCTGAGACATTGTTTAGACACCTAGACACGGTTTGATACACAGTGACATAGTTGAGAATCAGAGATACGGTTTAGAATTTGAGCCACGGATTAGAATCAGACATACGGTTTAAAATCAGAGAAGTTGTTTAGACAGAGACGCGGTTCAGACTCATAGTCACAGCTTAGACTGTTTAGCCTCATATGTGAGATTCACTTTTTTGTAAAATATATCGAACGATCAAATCGTTATTGGAATGTGAATTAACCGATTATTTTGTGCAGATAATGAATTCACAGAGATCATGTAGTCTATTTGACATTTATCAAAGAAAAATTTTATGTTTTTCGCACTGAACGACAAATTTGTTCTTGGAGAATGCAGGCACACAAAAAAAGTGCGTGCTATTCAATGTTTGCTATTTCAGATTTAAAGTAGTGGGGACAGTAGTTACTAGCGTAGCCTGGATTACTGAAATCGGTTTTTAGTTATTTTGTTTCTATTTTTAAAAAGAAAGTCTTTTTTTTATAGTTTTTTTTTCCTTGGATTTTGCAAGCTGTACTGAACATTGAAAAATCAAATCTAATCAAAAATACCAGCACACCAGGACCAAATGCAGGGCTCAGGAAACTTTTTGTCTGATAGAGCCATCAAAACCAACAATTTTAAACAGTAATTCTGTGAGGGCCATATTGCTACAAGATGTTGAAAACCAAATATTCAAGTAAATGTGTGCATTTAATGTAATTTCAACACTAAAGGTACAATAATTATGTCTTTTTAATAACATGGTTATGAACTTAAACTTGAACTGTCCCTTAACCCGACGCTGGGTCGTTGGGGCACCATTTTGAGCTGCGCACTATCTCATGCCAAGTGTCACGGTTCTAAGCTGCCTTCTGGGAATCGCTAAATGACAGGCCGGTCCACTCTTTGATATTGTCCTCCCAACTCTTCCTTGGTCTGCCTCTTTTCCTTCTTCCCTGGACTGTGCCTTGCAATATCGTCTTTGAGAGACCTCCAGATCTTGTCACGTGTCCGTACCATCGTAATTTCCTCTTTTTAATTGAGGTGAGAAGGTCCTCGTAAGGGCCAATGACAGCACTTATTTTGTCGCGGACCGCTTCGTTCGTGATGTGCACCGTGTAGGAGATGTTTAATACCTTTCGAAAACATCTCATCTCAAGCGCATTAATTCTTTTTTGGAGGTCTGCGGTGAGCGTCCAAGCCTCACAACCATAAAGGAAGACTGACATCGCCAGAGAGCGCATTAGTCGAATCTTTGATCTCAGGGAGAGCTTCTTGCTTTGCCAGATGTTTTTCAGTTTGCTTAATGCTGCAGTTGTTTGGGCCGTTCTGGCAAGAATTTCTGGCTTTGAGCCTTCATCGGATATTATAGCCCCTAGATATTTAAAGGTCGGGACCTCCTCGTGTTTGTGCCCGTTTATCCGTATTTCACATGTGAAATTCTTATTTGCCATGACCTTAGTCTTCTCTGCATTGATTTCCATGCCATAGGCCTTTGGCGTCTTCTCTAGCTTTGCAAGGAATTCTTTTAGTTCGTCCTCGCTGCCAGCTAGGCGTCTATGTCATTGGCGAAGCGTAAGTTAGTTATAATCCTTCATCCGATGCTGACCGTTCCGACATGGTTTTCGAGCACATCAGTCATAATTCTTTCTAGGAAGAGGTTGAAGAGGATGGGGGAGAGTAAACACCCTTGTCTGACACCAACAGTGGTCTTGAACCAATCTCACAGCCTGCTGTTGTAGAGTACTGCGCTGGTTGCTCTGTTGTACAGGTTCTTGATCACAGCAATGAGGTTAGCATTAATATTGAAATTGTGCATTGTTGCCCACAGTGCTGCATGCCACACTCTGTTAAACGCCTTGTTAAAGTCTATGAAGACATGAAAGAGGTCTCTCTGGAGTTGCAGATGTTTTTCACAGAGCACTCGCAAGTTGAAGATCTGCTCTGTTGTGCTCCTTCCTGCTCTGAAGCCTGCCTGTTCTTCTGCAATGATATGCTCTGCTTGTGGTGCAAAAACAAACTGGATAGAACAACAATGCTCAGACATCGATGAAAATCTACTAAGGAACAACTCAAAAAAGGCTTACAAGATTGTCAAAGATCTGACATCCACCAAGCAAGGTCGCATCTCAACAATACAAGATAAATCTTCGAAATGTATTACAGAAGAACAAGAAATAATAAAAAGATGGACCAAATACTGTTCTGAGCTATACAATGAAGACTCAAAGGGCGATGAATCAGTGCTCAATTGCCCAACGTCAACTAACATAGACATGCATTACATTCTCCGTGATGAGGTGGAGCTGGCTGTGCGAAAGCTGAAAAAGAGGAAATCGGCTGGAGCAGACAACATCCCAGGTGAACTGATTCAGGCAGGAGGTGACCCAGTAATAAACATTCTAACCAACATGTGCAACAAGATCTGGCAGACAGGAGAATGGCCAACACCCTGGACTCAATCGCTGGTTATAACGCTCCCAAAGAAGGGTAATCTACAATTGTGTCAGAACTACCGTACAATTAGCCTGATTATTCACCCCAGCAAAGTCATGCTCATGGTAATACTAAACAGACTGAAACTACAAGCAGTTATGCTGCTGCTAATCAATAATTAGTATTTTTTTTTTACCATTAATGCGACTTATGGTGCTGTACGCCATTGCTGATGGCCTTGTAGTGTGGCTGAAGTGTGTTGAAGTTAAACTTAACGTGGGTGTGGAGCCCATTTGTTTTCTTGGATACGCAATTACAGATCAAAGGAGTCTGAAAAAACATTTTTTTATGATCGAACATTTGTCTGCGAGTCAGATTCAGCCATCAATAGAGCCACATCTGGCTCGCGAGCAATGGTTTCCCGACCCCTAGACTAATGTTTGACTTCAAGGGAGAAATTTTAATTGTTGTTAACTATTGTTCTCTTCTTAAAAATAGCATAGAGTGTGTTACTGGTGACATAATGAGTCGCATCATGATATCCGGAAATACGTATTCAAACTGTGGCATGCGCAAACAACTTATATTTGTTTTACTTTTTCTGTTATTTCTCCAGCTGCTCGCGTACATCTTCAAATTGGCCGACGTTTTAGCCCGGAGCTTCTTCCAGCCTTGACGAGGCTCAAAAGAGGGCAGCCTCGGCGTCTCCGGCTCATTACGGCTCACCGTCAGCCACTTTCTTCCACGAAACGCCCGGTGGTGATGCGGAACTCGGGGGAAAAGCTTTTCTGGCTCGTGTAATAACAGGACATCCCAGACTTCCCGGACCGGATGTCGTGGCCAGTGATCTGTGTGGGAGGTGGGGTAGAGCGAAGAGGAGGGGGTGCAGTGAAGATAAAGAGGAGGTGTGGGAGATGAGGGGGAGGGGGACAATTCCATTATGTCTAACAGTGAATCATTTCAATATTGTTTAAATTTGGGATTGTTATGTTTACGTAGTCATCTTACGAGAATAGAAGGAATAATGTTTATTAAGAGTTTCAAATTCATAATAGTTGAAAGTGCGCTTCGGCTAAAAAAAAAAAAATTTTCTTTTTTGTGGGGCGAGTTACATTTTTATTTTAAAAAACATAAAATAACAAAAGCAACAACAAATGAATTTTAAAATAATAGTTTTTATAAAATTCAATAGTCTCATTGGTTTTATTTTATTTTTTTAAGTTCAAAATTTCGATGCCGATTTAAAATAACTGACTAATGTTCAGACTTAAAATTCATTTTAATTTATGTAATGTATAGCGTGAAAGTAAATTTTTTCATCGTTGGTTAGCAGAATGGAAGGACGATTTTCTACAAGCACATATCTAGATGATTAACATTTTTGGATGTCATAGTACTACCACAATGTTGTTTGCGATTAGTTCTAAGTCCTTTTCAACACCCAATTATAAATTAAAGTTATGGCATGTTGAATATTGATATTCGGTGATCGTTTTCGACAGACGCACGAGGTTCGAGTAAGATGTTTTGTATTTGTTATATTTTCTTTTCTTTCCACAGACATTAAAAAATTTATTTAAAAATTTTTTCTTAATGTAAAAACAAAACAAAATATTTTTTCTTTTCCCAACTCTGCCACTTGAGTGTGGCGAGAGTGCTGTAACTAATGGCGTCTGCTCTTCGCTCTCAATTTCTCGTCCCCGTCTAAATGCACACCCTGGTGTTGCAGGGTCCAATCAATAGCCGGCCCCGCGGACACACATTCCTGACCGGCACTCACGGTTAATGGACTCAACCTTTTTTGCTTGGCTGTCCTAAAACAGAAGAGAGAAAAAAACAAACCCTTCTTGGTAATGGGAAGGAGGAGGAGGGTGGGGTTTAGGTGAGGGGTTAAGAAGGGGATTGATGGAGGGCTCTACTCTTAAACCTAGAGGAGCTGTCTCCCGTTGAGGCGAAATTTTTTGATTGACAAAGGGAAAGGATGATGTCGGTGGTAAGGGAAACAACTCCACGCGATCTTGGGGAGGGGGGGGACAACTTTAAGGTCGGGGTTGGACTTTGATGTGAAGCTGGTGTCGAGATTAAAACGTTTTTCACCGTAACACAAACTGTTGGCGTACTTTGTTCTTGGTAAATGATACAACATTCTTTACGATAGAATACACATGAGGTCACAGCAGACATTACTATAGACGGTTATAACAATCCCTACGACAGAACATGCATAAGTTTACAATTTAAGGCGATACCTACAATAGAACATACATGAGGTTATAGCAGAAATTAGGTGGCCGTCCACAAAGTACGTCACGCCTTTTTAAAACTAATTTGAACTCCCCCTCCCCCATGTCACAAACTGTCACAAATCTCGGGAGACCCCGCCCTTAAAATACGTCGCACTTTCGTACAAAAATATATTTTTTTATTAACAAAATAATTAAAATTTAACATAAAACACCGTGACGTCACATATGGCCGGAGACCCCCTCCTACCTGTCACAAACTGGGTACCTAACACTAGTTAGAGAAATAAAGGTGCCTGAGTAATGCGTGAAACACTCATAGCCCTGGGCTTTGAACGCTGCATCACTTGCCAACAAACCGACATGGTCTTCTGTATAGATAAGATAAGATGAGATAAGATTAACGAGCGGTATATACCTTTAAATGAGGAACGGCTAAAGACCGGCCAGGTAGCTAAATACTGTCGGCGAACTAATCTTAAATAATTTAATTGATTTGTGGATTCTCTTTTTCCTGAAAAGACAACAAATGATGATGTATGATTGTTTACCAATAAATATATTGATGTTAAAAGATCTCATGAAGTGATGTGCCGTTGTGAGTACCCAATTTGAGGACTTCCGGTTGCGAAATCGCAAATGGCAATAAATGGGGAGTCGACATACTTTCATTATAAGTACTCGTTTTTTTTGTTTTTTTTAATTCTCACAATATTTTAAGCAATATTTCTTTACGGTTACACCTTACACAATTCATTCTTTGTAAGATACTTAGTATAAAATAAAGTTTTTTTTTTTTTTAAATATAATTTTCCATTAATCCTTCAATTTCCATAATGTCTAATGATGGATGAAAAAAATAAAAAAATCTCGAAACCTCGCTACTGAAGTGCACCACTTTTTCACAGAGAAATAACACTCTTACAAATTACAACAACATCATCAATATCAACAACTACAACATCATCATTATCAACTACATCAACATCATCATTATCAACAACATTAACATCATCATTATCAAGAAAATCAACAACATGATTATCAAGAACATCAACATCATCATTATCAACAACATCAACATCATCATTATCAAGAAAATCAACATCATCATTATAAACAACATCACCATCATCATTATTAACAACACCATTATCAACAACATCATTATCAATAACATCATCATTTTAAAAAACATCAAAATCATCATTATCAAGAACATCTACATCATTATTATCAACAAAAACATTATCAACAACATCACTATCAACAACATCATCATTATCAACAATATCATTATCAACATCATCATTGTCAAGAAAATCAACAGCATCATCATCAAGAACACCAACAACAAATTGTATATTTTAAAAGTCTGTAACAAAGTCTCAACGAATTATCAGAAATCACCTGTGTCTCTTTGGCACATATTTACAATTAATTTTAAAAATTTTGGAAACCATTGCTTTGAGAACACAACATTATATGACTTTAAAATATTTATGTTATTTTGTATTAGCTTCCGAAGACAGTATTTGTCTTTTTGATATACCAAGCTATTAACCATCAGTACAGACAAAGATGCATCATTTATTCGGCCGAGAGGCAACAGCAAATATTCGGTGCCTGACATACGACACATGATGAGTAACAGCATCCCTAAACACCGTACAGACAATGTCTGCCTGTAGATGCTTCTCACAGACAATGTCTGCCCTATAAAAAAAGACTTAACCCACCCGTACAATGCCTGACCCCCATCCAGGATAGAGTTTACCTGTCTTGGGAGTGAAAGGTAACCGGACCATCGACTCCCTGGTACCAGAGATGACATCGTGTGGGGGTTGGGGGGAGGGCGGGGGAGCAGAGAGATGAAGGGTGCGTTATAAGCCATTCGTAGACCTGGGGCTTTAGACACGAATTGTCCCAGCTTTGATTTTTTGTGAAACACGAGCCCCACGGGGCGCCGTAGCTTGACTTTACGGGGTTTGCCATTTCTACAATACAAGATGGATGTTCTTTCCCTCGCGCGTCGACCGGCTGGGATGAGAAATGCAGAGAAAATGTTGGAGGTATCAACTATTTTGTTTTCTTTCTTTCTTTCTTTTTTTTTTTAACACTGCTGACGATCGGGTGTCTTATTAATGCGGTATTATTGTTTCAAAGAATATTGAGTATCAAAGATATGTCACTCGTTTTAAAAAAAATGAAGGAAAAAAAAAAGAAGAAACAAACAAAAGGAAAAAAATAAAATGAATGTGATACTTAAGGACAACACGATTGTTTTTCATGGCCTAAAGATGCTGAGCCGGGCTTGTGGCTTTTGTGTTTGTTCACAGTTCACTGCAGCTCGCTTACAAGTGTGTGTGTGGGGTGGAGGGGGGTGCATGCTGATAGCCACTTTGCGGTGATTGGGGGGGGGGAGGGGTTGGGGGTGCATGCTGATAGCCATTTTGCGGTGATAAGTGTTATACTAAACGTCGCAAGAGTTTTATTCATATTTAAAAGTGCCCAAAGTATCTTTAACAAAATCACCATTACGTTCTCTTGATCTTGAAAACTCCCCGGCTTGCCGACATTGCCCGGAAGAATGAAAGTCGTCGAGGAGGAGTACTAAATTTGTGAGTTCAATACGGAAGTAAGTGTAAAATTAATACGGAAGTAAGTGTAAAATTAAAACGGTAGTTGGGGTTTAAATTTGGCAAGGAACATGTCCCGAGAGATGGTGGGCATATCTTGAATAATTGATTAGCTCGTAAAGTGTGTGTTTGAGTGGGTTTTGGATGTGACGGTTTAAATGTGGAGTTTTGATGTGGCGGTTTAAAGGTGGGATTTTGATGTGGCGGTTTGAATGTGGGATTTTGATGTTGCGGTTTTAAAGTGGGATTTTAATCTGGCGGTTTATAGGTGGGATTTTATTGTGGCAGTCTAAAGGAAATCAAGAAAAAAGAGCACCCTTACCCCATACTTTTTTTCAATCCAAATTGATGTTACCTAAGACAACAAGCGGTAAACTTTTCTGTATCTTTACCCGCATATGTTAAAAATGTTTCCAAATATTGTTTACGTGATGTTGTTGTTGAGCCTTCTCGTCCATGATTGGCATCCACCGATTATCGTCGGCGTCTGCGATTCCTCCATGGGCATAGACCACCTACAAGAGACCAACAGGCATTTCTATCCTGGGCCATCCACTTATAGGCCACCCACGAGAGACCTCCAGACATCTCTATCCTGGATGGATGGATCCGTGTGTGAGGACCACTCTAGTCATCCAAGGGTTGCTGGGACTGGTTCTGCCTAGGTGTGCGCAGATGGCTGACGAGACCGATCCTGGGAAGGAAGGTGCGGCGTTGGTCCTGTTTGCCTCGCATGTCTTTGCACCTTCGTGGATGGATTGGTGCCAGGTGGACCGATCCATTGCAGCTCTTTCCCACGTGTGTGGTTTGGTGGAAAACTCTTTCAGAGAGGCTTTCAATGTGTTTTTTGAAGCGTTTCTTTAGCCTACCATCGGACCGCTGGCCATGCTGGAGCTCGCCATAGAAAAGTCTCTTTGGCAGTCTCTTGTCAGACATTCAGAGTACGGTCCTTGGACAGCGAAGCTTCGACTGCATCAGGAGGGTGAAGATGCTGTGGAGACCAGCTTTGGTCAGTAGCAATGTGTCTTGAACTCTGTCCAGCCACTTCATGCCGATGATCTTCCTAGGGCTTATTGCGTGAAAGTTGTTCAACTTTCTAGCATGCTTCAAATGCATATAGCAATGTAGGGAGCATCACTGCACTGTTTACTTTCATCTTGGTCTGGGTGGTAATGCATATTCTGTTCCTGACATTTGGGTACAACCTGCCGAAAGTAATTTCTGGTAATTCTGACGTTTACTTCGTCATCGATGGTGACATTCGGAGACAGTGTGCTGCCTAGGTATGTGAAATGGTTCTCTGTGTTGAGTTTCTGGCCGTTGACACTGATGTGAGGCTCAACGTAGGGCTTTCCAGGCGCGGGTTGATGAAGGACTTCAGTCTTCTTTGTGTTAATCGTCAGCCCAAAGGTTGTGGTGCCCAAGGAAGGGTAGTACCTCCGGTGGGAGAACAAGTTGTAGTTCGCCCACCCTTGTTCCACATTTCACACTCAGCTCTCACCAGTGGTTCCTAGAAACTGTAGCATGCGCAGTGGCCACATCTCGGGCAACGGCCTCGACTGCCTGGCTAAACCGGGTGAGCGTAGCCGATAGGTTTCAAATGGTCAAAGGTCACTAAGATGTATACGTAACGCAATAACATCAGTTTTTGAGCTTATATTTTAGTTCAAGGTGTGCATCAGGAGGTGTGCAAAGTAAATAAAAATTAAAGATTATTTTTGAAAACGTACAACAGTCCATAGCAGTTTAAAAAATACGTGTGGTATTTCTCACCGTATAAATGCTATAAGACTTCATTGTTTTAAATTATATTTTAATTTTTGACAAGGAAACGATGTAAAAAAAAAGTATTTCTAATTATAAAATGCTTTGTGTACATTTCAGGAAGTTATAAATTTCGTATTTATCAAACAAGGAAAAGTTTCTTGGGCTTTTGAAAAAAGTGGGTGCCGTACGTGACCTACAACCAATAGTTAAATTTTTTTGTTCTACTTTCCATGAATTTAAAATCGTATTAAATGAGCTTGATTATGTTACACACAAACGGTATACCAGAACTTCTTTGCCTAGTAATTAATTAATAGTAGTTAACTAAACTTTTCAGGTATCGCCATAAGATTTTTTTTTTAAAAAAGACACTTAATAAATTTATGAAATTTGAGAGATCACATTCTGAAATTCTAGACTCTTTTAGCGTGGACGGGAAAAGTCCTTTAGAAATATGACAGTTACCAAAAATGGGGCAAGATCCCACAATGCCGTAAAAGAGATGTTTAGGTATTGCCGGCTAAGGCTAAGATGGATAAGAAAATTGAGATGTCGTAGCCTCTGGTGGCTTTCGTTTGGTCGCGAAATATCAGCGATGACCATCTCGTCCCAGAAAAGTGACCGCCCGTAATGACCGACAAACAAAATCCACGTACCTCTCACCAAAATGGGCCTGGTGTGACATTTATGATGATCTGTTGACACCACCCTTCGCCCGCCCCCTCTCCCCATGTGTGAGACGTCAGCTGGTCATTCTAGACTCGGCGGTCCAAGAATTTGCGGCTCAGTGTCACGTTTCAAGGCGGGTAGACTTTACAACTACACCTCGCCCAGCAAAGAAGGGATACGGTGAGAAACGAAGACAAACAGCTTAGTTCTTTTTTAAGTTACCGTTTTTAAACACGAGATGGTGTTATTTTTTTTTCGTCATTATTTGGGAAAAGGGGGGGGGGGGGTTTTAAACTCTAATGTTTCTGATCAACGTGTAAAAAAAATGTAAATATTGTTGAGTTGATTTTTTTTAAATTTCTCTTTTTAAAATGATCATTTATTATTATTATTTTTTCCTTCATTTTCATCGTCTTAGAAAAAAATAATTTTTTAAAAACCTGAAAATATAGAATTCAAACTTGTTGGTATCATCTGCCAATCCTAATAAATTCCATAAAATTCCATTGAATTAGGAGAAAATACAATCTATTTCTCCGAAACCAACATACATTCCTGATAACGTATCGTGTATTTCTGAAAAAGTGCAATGCATTTCTGTGAAAATACCCCTTTTTTTTAAAATTGAGATAGTACAACGTATTTCAGAGAATTTTAACGTAATTCTAATTAAATACCCCTCCAGATTTTAAAATTTAAAATAATTATTTTAGTTTACCTTTCTGTCCTGCAATGTTACCTTTAGAAAGTTACGTGAAATCAATCCCTACCACAGAGCTCGGATTGCATAGGATTGGGGCTAGCGCCCCCAAAGATACCACTCCATCAGGGTGCACTAGATTGTGGCTAGCATCCCCAAAGATACCACTCCATCAGGGTGCACTAGATTGCGGCTAGCATCCCCAAAGATACCACTTCATCAGGGTGCACTAGATTGTGGCTGGCACCCCCAAAGATACCACTCCATCAGGGTGCACTAGATTGTGGCTAGCGCCCTCAGAGATACCACTCCATCAGGGTGCACTAGATTGTGGCTAGCACCCCCAAAGATACCACTCCATCAGGGTGCACTAGATTGTGGCTAGCACCCCCCAAAGATACCACTCCATCAAAAAAGCCGTCACTTACAACGCAAATGCCAAGCTCGAGATTTTCGGAGGTCAGTGATAACCCACAATTAGGAGCCCGGCGTTTGCATTATGGCCAACTTTGGGAGACGGGGAGGGGCGGGGACACACACCAGCTTCTTTGGTGACGCTTCTTGGATGATTTATGGCCGTGGTCTGAGCTACGACAGAAAAAAGTTTTCGCCGTTGAGAATTGTCTTTTTTGGATCCTTGAAGACGTTTGGCCTGAAAAGGGGGGTAATAAATGATGCTTGGTCGCGCTGGAAGCTCTCAAATAAGAGTAACGACTAAATAAACAATTGTCCTGTGGCTTTAAGACAAAGGGCAAGACGGATATAGTTGCCTTCTTACTTTTTCAATTTTCCCTCGGAAACTTTATTTTTCTCAATTTGTTTTGAAAGGTTTGCTCATATGAAAGAATAACTTATAAGCTAAATGCTTTTTAGTATTTAGCTAATTTATGTAGTAACGTCTGTATATCATTGGTAAGCTCAGGGGCGCGGGTTTTAAATCATTTAGGGCGCCCATGAATAAAGGAAGTATGTTAGGGATAGGTATAAGGTATTCAATGTCATTCGATTTTTCTTTTCAGGCCTGCAAGTCAGCACGTAGTGTAGTAAAAGACTGGACATAGGATGGACATATACTGAAAATTTGAAGGACACTTCTGCAGCAAAATAAAATAAGCACATGATTTTGGCTTTTAGCGTTCCGGCTGAAAATAGTAAATAATTTACCTGAACTCTTTCAAATAACAATAATCTTACATTTCTTTTTGTCGTTTGTTCTGTTTTTCGCAATTTCTCACTCTTCAACCGCATATAAAGAACATATAAAGAACGTTGTTATCATTAATTCTTTTAATTAATATTATTCTTTCACTGTACTAACTATTTGTTTTATTTCTAGGCTGGGGCGTAAAATCACAACCGCCAATGACAGTGTGTATTTCTGTATTCAGTTGGTTGAATGGCCGCTGGTACTAATACCCTCCCTTGTTTATGTCGTGGGTCTTTGGTGAAAAAAAAAAGGTGTTGAGGTTTCCTGTGGTTCCTTGTGTAGCTGACCGCAGTGTCAACACTTTTGACCGCCACCCTCCCAGAATTGTTTATTCACGCACCCCGTAACGCCGGACAGCGCGGCTAAGCCTGGCCCGGCTACACGACAATGTCGTTTTACAACCTGTGGACTTGTGGGGGTGGGGGAGGGGTGGGGGAAACTGACGTAGCATTAAAGAACGGCTTTGTCGCTCGGGCCTGATGGTGATGAAACTGTTGGGTAATGGCCGGTCCTATTCGTTTAATCCCGGCTTTCATGCCAGGGCCCCACCGTGGACAGTCCCTCCAAACAGGACAATGCCATGTACTGGGACGTGTTATCATCTTCGATCTGAGAACTCCGGACGTACGTGTGAAGGTGAGGATTGTGGGTGGGGTTGGGGGGTCGCTGGTCAAACCCCGGAACTCCTAGGGTTTAGAGCTCCAAGTGGTCTCTCATTAACATGTAACAAATTGCTGGCGTCCATAAAGGAACGTCGGTGGTGGGGGGGGGGAGTCGGGCTGACATGGCCCTGAGCGAGGGAGGTTTGATTCTTCACGGGACTCAGTCTTGTAAAGAGTGACCCTCGAGGGATTGTCTTGTCAAGATCGTGTAGATATACGATCAGCTGGGGGAGATGGCGGTGTCGGACAGAGATGATGGGTTACTCATAAAGTGAATGATATTTTGCCTTGAGATACAAACCACGAGTTGTAAAGGGTTGTCTTCCTTTGGGTGTATTCAACTTGAACTTGTAGACATCCTCGATGTATTGCTATGACGTCAAATGTACGTGCAATCAGCACTTCAACAGCAGTTGAGTATTTTGTCTAATTAGCGAATAGTCTTATGTTTTTCTTTATTATGTTAGTATTTTTTTCACACACAACTAAGGCGATTCAAGATTCATAATCTAGGACCCAGATATTTCTGTGGTCTGGAAGTCATGGTTTTATTTTAACTGTGTATTTTAAGTTAATTGAAAATGGGCATTACTTTAAAATGGAAATGCGTCGAGAAAACTATATAATGCTTACTTTTGACCGTAGAAGAATTTAGATAATTTTAACCAATGTTGGACATATAGCAGAATTAAAGCATTACGGATAACACAGCCCAAACAAAAAAAAACTTTTTTTCGAATTGCCAAGAATGTTTGAATGAAATTATAGCAATTCATGGGTGCTGATTTCAAAACTGCCGCTGCTTTTGCTGAATTGGCTCTAGTTTCTGAGATATTTGGCACCCATGCTTATTTTTTTCTCTTTTATAGTTGCTTTCTAGAGACATCATGAGTTCATCACAAAGATGGTGCAAAAATAATCCGAATGTATTCTGTTACATCTGTGGAGAATACATGATTGAAAATCAAAGAAGAAATATAACCGAATTTGTGCAGCAGGCATATTTGGCTTATTTCTGTGTGAAGCTGGGCTCCCCATAAAGTCTGCAAAAACTGTGAGGAGAGCCTAAGGCAGTGGAGAAATGGTGAAAAGAAAAGTCTAAGTTTCGGTGTACCAATGGTATGGCGAAAGCCGAAAGACCATTTTGGTGATTGTTATTTTTGTATTGTGAATGTCAAAGGCTTTAATCGCCACAAGAAATCTAAGTGGGATTATCCTGATCTTGAATCTGCAAGGAGACCAATTCTACATAGCAGTGAAGTTTCCATACCAGTGTTTACTGGATTATTAGAGCTTCCACCATCAGACTCCGACGAGGGGCAAGATCTGGAGTTTTTGGCAGATGAAAACATTGGAAGCGATTATGAAGGAAGTTCTTCAATAACTCAAACATTCAGCCAAGAAGAACTCAATGACCTGATACGAGACCTAAATCTGTCCAAGCAAGCATCTGAGCTTTTAGCGTCCAGGCTCAATGAAAGAAATTTTCTCAAACCAGAAGTTAAAATAACATCTTATCGGAAAAGAGAAGAGTTTCTTCTTCCATATTTCAGCCAAGAGGAAGATCTTGTTTACTGTAATGACATCCCTGGACTTTTGCTCCAAATGGGACTACTAGACTACCATTCCGAAGACTGATGTCTTTTTATAGACAGTTCCATCAGAAGCTTGAAATGTGTTCTGTTACACAATGGTAACCGTTATGCATCACTTCCCATTGAACACCCAACAACACTTAAGAATATCAAAATAGTATTGCAGATAGTCCGTTATTATGAGCATCAGTGGTCAATTTGTGTTGATCTAAAAATGGTAAACTTCTTGCTTGGGCAGCAGTCAGGATACACAAAAAACCCATGCTTCATGTGGCTTTGGGATAGCAGGACAAGGCAATATCATTGGACAAGAGTGACATGGCCTGCAAGGGACGCCATGACTGTAGGTAAAGAAAATATCAACAAGCCACTGGTTGACAAAAAAAAAATCATTCTCCCACCGCTTCATATCAAATTAGGCTTAATGAAGCAATTTGTTAAGGCTTTGGACAAATCTGGCAATTGTTTCAAGTATATTTGCAGATCACTCCCCGGATTGAGCATGGAGAAGCTGAAAGCTGGGATTTTTGACGGTCCTCAGATTCGAAAACTCATCAACGATCGAAATTTTACTAATTTCATGGATCACCTTGAAGCATCTTCATTGAACAGTTTTGTTTCAGTTGTCAGGAACTTCTTAGGTAATAACAGAGCAGAGAATTACGAAGAACTTGTGCAAGATATGCTCGCTAACTTCAGAAACATTGGAGCAAATATGAACATCAAGGTACATTACCTGCACAATAATTTAGACAAATTTCCAGCTAACCTTAGAGACTTTTGTGAGGAACAAGGCGAGAGGTTCCATCAGGATATGAGGGTGATGGAGGAAAGATATCAACGAAGATGGGACATACATATAATGGCTGACTACTGTTGGAGCCTTTAGCGCAATTGCCCCAACAACACACACAAAAGGAAGTCGAGCAAACAGCGATTTGCGAATGCATTACCATAGACAATTAACATAGTAATCAATTTATTATACATAACACTATTACACATATTTTTGAACTAATTTCTTTGAAATTTGAAAAATTTTAATTATCTCGTAAAATAGAGCCAATCTAGCAAAAAGACTTAGATTTTAAATCAGCATAGTTGAATTTGTATAAAATGATTCAAATATCACTGGCAACGAAATCACTGTTTACCAGTAATATAATTGTAAGAATGAAAACATTTGGACAAGTAGAAGCATTAACACTTTATAGACTAGTCGAAGAACTGATGCATTATAAGTGGAAAAATTGAAACATTTTGGAGAATTAGAAACAATATTATCAGAACAAACACGCATAACTGATTTAAAGAAAATAAGTCATTCTTCCTAATGGAACCGTTAGGTTATTTGCTCTAGTGGAAACAATTAAACATTTCAGTTAAACTTTAAAATAAAAACTTATTGTGATAAAAGTGTTCATTAACTTCATTTCTTTTCGACGTAACGTTTCTATTTTTAGACAAGGTCGTAGAAATATGTTATTTTTTTCGGCATTAACAGTAGTAACGTTATCTATTTTAAAAACCCTTTTTGTATAGTAATGTTGTAAATAAGTTTTGTTTTTTTCTTTTTGTCTTTATCCAGCCCATTAAGCTGCCTCACGTAAACGCAGAACTATTTATTATCGAATGTCTGACCTGATCTTTCATTAAAATCTTCATGACATGTTTCCAACTGAGTACTGGGATGTTGTAGTTGTATTTACATGCTTCAGTCAGATAATGACAATGCTTTTACTATAAATATGTATTAAGTAGGGCTGAGAAAATTATTGATTCATTTTTCCATTAATCGTTAAAATTTTTAACGTTTAAAATTTTTTAAACAATAAATCGACCTGCGACTTATAAATTTACTGGAAGTCAAAAAGTAAAATATTTCAGCGGATAAATATATATTAATTCCGGACGATTACACGAACAGTTTGGTTTTAAACCATTGACTGACGTGACGGTTCAAAATGTTGATAAAAGTTATGAGCCCATTGAGAGAAATCGTTTGCCTAACATTCAATGTTCCCTCTAAGTCTAAAATTCGTTGGTACGTGTGCAAATTTGCACAACGTGCAATTTTGTGCAATATTTTACAAAATTTGCTGCGCGGTGATTCTAAACTTCTTCATGGCGTCGGTCAAATACCTTCGCAGCCGCGCTGCTTCAATGGAACATTGCTACCATGGCTCTAACACTTCGCTTACATATCACCTGCAAACCAAACATCCACAACAGTATCAGAAACTTCAGCTGAGACAATCTAAAGCTATGTGAACGATTGTTCAGCTCGGCTGGTTATATTGTCAATTAGACCCACTCATCACTTGAACCAAAGAATGTCAATACACTTGTCTGTTTGTGTAGTTGATTAAAAGATGTCATATAAAGAAGACATTCCAGTGTTATTTCGATTTTCGACAAGTACGTTTAATAAATGTTACTTATGGCACCATAAATTTAAATTTTTGTCTTTAATCAAAATTAACGAATAATTAATCGTTAATTTTCCAAAAGTTAACGATTAAATTTTAATTAATCGTTAACAGCCCTAGTTTAAAGTATTAAGATTGCCTCGTGACACTTTTAAGAATAAAACCATGTGCAAAGTTGCACGGCACACATTTTTTATATGCACACACAATATATTCTTTTGATCCTATCAAAATTTGCTTCGCGGCTTCAGTCAGATATCTGCGCGGCTCGCACACCTCAGTTGAAAGTTGCCCATGAGTTCCCATTGTTAACGAATTTTTCAACAATCAAACAAGGGGCGGGGCATAATAGAGAAGGAAAAATCTCACTTTGTTCTGCCTCCCCAAATACCCCATACCCCCACCCTTCTCAACCCCTGGGACTTCAACAAGGGTAATGCACTGATTAGACCTTTGGTGTTGACATCAGATGATCCAAAGTCACCACAGTCAAACAGCCACGTCGAGATCTCGCGTCAATTGTAAACAAAACACCGCCACGTGCGTCCCTTGGACCCCACGTGAGCTCACGTGATGCTGGGTGACTTTCTTAGTTCCCCCCCCCCACCTTTCTGATCTCCCCGCCCCGCACTGCTCCGCTCCCCCCTCCACCACTAACACCAATCCAACTTATAAACGCATTCAAGTCTTCCAAAAGATGCCTGCTCCCTCACTCCCTCTCCACCTCCCAACCGCCGTAGCCATCTAGTCACCTGATACCATCCCAGCGGGTCGATTGTGTCACTCCTGGTCTGTACCATCCAGACGTCAGTTGGTTTATTTGGATAGGATCACTACAATACGGTTTCGGGCCGGGGTGGGGGGGGGCTAAGAATAAACCAAACCCCTAGCTTCCAATTAATTGTTTTTCACAGAATGTATTGAAAGCTATTTTGTTAGTACAAGCAAAATTGATGCAGGCCTTTATTATTGCTATTCTTTTTTTCATTAAACATTGTTTTGTCCACACACGTAGTTCTCGGGGTAAAGGAATAGATTGTGTGAAGGGAGAAGGTGGATTGGAAGATTGAATGTGAATGTCGAATATTATTAGTATTAAACCTTTCTATTATTACTATATTTTGTTTATACATTTCAAACTTTAAAATAATAATTCCGAAGTATTTCAAAACTGTAATGGATTTTCAAATGCGTCGAGAGTTACATATTAGTAGCCAAAATGTTCAGTATTTATCTATGGGTTCTTGGCCAATATAAGAAACAGAAAGAGCTGAAATGTAAGAATTAAGCCAGAAACCGAAAGTTAAATGTAAAAAAAAAAGTGTTTGAATTTTATTATTTATTATTTATTGTGTTCGGGTGTGTATGCATGTTAAGAAAAAAAGTGTGTGTGTGTGGGGGGGGTGGTGGTGGCTGGAAATCGTGTCCAAGAGAAAGTATGTCATTAAGATTTTTCAAAGATAAAACTGTTGGACGAGCACTAGGCTATAATTGATAAAGTTATTTACCCATAGCCACTTTGTTGTTGAGTCTTCTCTTCCATGACGGTCATCCACCGATCATCTTCGCCGTCTGCGATTCCTCCTTGGGTATAGGCCGCCTACGAGAGACCCCCAGGCATCCCTATCCTGGGCCAGTTTTTCCAGGCTCATCCATTCATGGCCAATTCTCTTGATTTCTGCCCCATATTTTCTCGTCCCTAAGTGTTTCTTAGACGGCCTCTTTTCCGCTTACCCTGGAGGTTCCATTTTAGGGCTTGGCTTGTTGTATTACTGTAGCCACCATACGTCGTATAATATTCTTGAACTCGTCCCACGGACCTCAGCATTCAGGCTTGAGTGCAGTGGTTCTCATATCTTTATTTAGAATGAGTTTCAACAATTTCTTAGGGCTATCAGGGTAGTGAATTGAGGGGTGGGGTGGGATTAATAATTTCAATTTATTACAGCAAAGCTAAATATAAAAAAAATCGATTAAACTAACATAAATTACCCTGAACGATATAAACAAGTATGGAAATTTTTATTATTACGGTAAATTTTATTTAAAAACCTTAAATGGATATCATTAAATATAAGACGAACATTTATAAATATCAAGTTTTTAGCCAACAATGATTTGGGAAGGGAAAATACTCTGAAACAAAAATACCAGTTTTATTTTAAAATTGTGACCTATTGGTTTCTAGAAGGGGCAAGGTGTTTTTTATGCACAAGCACCTGATGCCTGTGAGTTCCTTCCCTTGACGTGTTGACATAATCTGCACTACGAGCAGGGCGGACAAAGCATAGACCTGATTTTGTGTTCTCTCTCGTGTTTGCTCAACTCCATCGATACCCGAGCCGGGGCGCGAGGGAAGGGGATGACGTGTGACGAGTGAGACAGAAAAAAAAAAAGAGAAAAAAAAAGCAAACAAACACATGGACACAGAAAGAAAAATAAAAGAAACTGATGGAATAAAAATTAGCAACAAAATGGTTGCACATTGCGAGACCCAGATGAGCGATCTGCCGAGGGACCATGTTCGTGTCTTGGGATCGTCTCTGTAAACACTGACGTAAGGTGGCCACCATCAACGCATGCGCTGTACTCACACAACGCCACGCGGCAAAATTTTTTCTTGTTTTTTTTTCTCCTCCCTTTCCTTTAAAAGAAAAAAATTCAATCATGATAACAATACAAGTATTAGACTTATACACTTACTTGATTTGTCATTGTAAAAACCATGCAAATGTTTTGGGGTCTTTTTTTTTCTTTCCATGCAGCCCAACCTTTCATTAGAATATTAATTTACGTAATTCTGATGAGACAACATTACAGCAAACGCAGGCGCTTGTTCGGGGGGCGGGGACTAACAGGCATACTAGCTGCACAGTGCACGTACTTCTGGCCACATCTTCGTCGTCCAAGTGGTGGACTTGAACCGCTAACAAAACACGGGCCTCACATGGTGACTGATTTCGAATTCTAGGAGGATGTTATCAGTTAAAATAGTCACACGGGACGATCTTTTCAGGTCCTCGGCCGCTTTTGCATAATCGCAAGTGGTATTCGGGTCATTGCGATGTTTTCTTTTAATTAAAAAAAAATAAAATCTCGAGCCTCTATTGAGAGCTAGAATGATGGCTTTTTTCTTTAGTCACTGTCGTCAAAAAGTTGCCGTGTTGCGTACAGGACCTTACGCAGCCTCGAATAAACATGTTCTTATTTCTAGGGTTTCAAAATAATATTTGAGATACGAAATGAAGATCTGGTTTTTGAAAAATAAATAATTAAATTAAAAAGTTATTNTTATTATTATTATTATTATTATTATTATTATTATATTACTGTTGTTATTGTTATTGTTATTATTATTATTATTGTAATTGTTATTGTTATTATTATTATTATTATTATTATTATTATTAATTAGGGCGTGAAAAATGCCCTCAACAAACGTGTTGCTATCTTCTAAATTCTACCTGAATCTATCAGAATCAAAACTGATAATTAAATAGTTCCCCAGCTAAATTTATTTGAATGCAGTGAAAACTCGTGTTTCCTATTGAATATGTCACTTTAACACGATATAGATCTATTTAGGGCTGACAAGGACGTCACAAAACAACATTCACAACCATATTTTATCCTTTAATGTACATGTACTTCAAACTGTGTCAAAGTTCACAGTGATACAACCGGGGACCATTGCAGAATCTGGAAGTGAATACTTATCATATGATTGAATTTCCATAAAATGACAAGTGTGAACTCGTTGACATCTCTGACATGAAAGTCATTTTTATGAACAGGGGCCCACTAAATCACGAGAGAGGAGGAGGGGGGGAGGGGCCCACTAAACCACGAAAGGGGAGCAGGGGGGGGGGTCCTCGGTGAGGCAAAGTAATTTTCTGGACCGTGTTTATCAATAACATTGTTTAAAAAGAAGTTTAAAAAAAACTTCTTTAAATCTGAATTTTACCAGGCACACAATTAAACACGATGAAGAGACATCTTTCGTTTGTTAGCACCTTCTCTTCACACGTCGCTTCCTCGGCACTCAAGAGCGTTAACTCTCATCTGCTTGATCGCTAATGAGCGAGCACTCGAGTGTTCCTGGGCATTTAGACAACACTCGACTTGATTTGCGGGCGTCCCGAACAATGTGACCGAAGGACTTTCAGTATTATCAGAAGCTATAATCTGGTTACCGCCCCGTACCGATCTTACGTGGTGGATGTCCGTTTGGTTGTTGTTGTTTTTCTTTTTGTCCGACAGAAGTCATCGGGTGTCCGATCTGGTAAAATTATCGTACTTTTAATGTCGCCATCTGAATGTTTAGGTCGAGACTCTAAAAACTCCTCTATCTTAAAGTCGTCGACGAGTATTGCTATGAAACTGTAGTAAATGTTGAAACTACTTATCGGTTTGTTATTATAAATATTTGATTTATAGGTCTCTATTTATATTCGTCTGAAACTTGACTATTCGAAGTCAATTTTTTTTTTTTTTTTTTTTTTTTAATTTTATTATTTTATTTGTGTGTGTGTGTGTGTGTGTGCGTGTGCGTGTGCGTGTGTGTGTGTGTTAAGAAAGATGAAATTTCGCTGAACCCAAAGAATAAAATAATTGTTTTCATTTTAAAACCAACCATCTTTCTTGCTTTTAACTACAGTATTCTTCTCCCTTTAAGACGCTATGGAATATAAAATGCATCCAATTAGTTGGTCTAGCACAGGGGTGGCGAACAAGTTCGAGAAAAAGAGCCAAAATTTTAAACTGTGAGAGTCAGAGAGCCACACCACACAAAAGCATATAATTTTAACAATAATATATTAAACACATAATATAATATGCTCAGTCGGGTGTTTTTGTCACCTTGTTGGAGTGGTGAGATGATAATCTCAATGGGATTTCTTGCATCTTTTGTTTTTCAGTAAACTTCTGCAAATCAGGTTTGTATTCAGTTGTAGACACTCGGAGCAGTTCCTTTACATGATTGTCAGTCAAAATGGACCGGTGCTTTGATTTTAACACAAAATTAAGATTTTAGGGGTTTAACCTGCCCTTAAAGAAAAGAATTTTAAACTGCACTAGCTCACGTCCGGGAAAAAGACTGAGCCTCTTTATTTATAAAACATTCTTTTAAAAAGGTTGGGAGATGCAGGGACTCGACCTAAAGGAGGGGGTTTCCCCGAACTCATTAAGGAACATTAACTTTCAGAGGGGTTTTCCCAGAAGTGACGGAAGTCACTTTGCAGGGGTTTTCCTAGAATCTAGAAAGTACTCAGAACTTAAACCTTGAGAGAGGTTTCACTTTCAACTAACTTGTGACATAGGAATGAGTATCGAAAGACGATGTATCTAAAACAAAATCCAAACTTGGCAAAGAGCCACAGTATACAAAATAATGATAAGAGGCAAAGAGCCGCATTCATTTTGGCCCGGAGCCGCGTGCGGCTCGAGAGCCGCGTGTTCGCCACCCCTGGTCTAGCATGAACAGTTAGCTGGTCTAGTATGGACAGTTAGTTGGTCTAGTATGGACAGTTAGTTGGTCTAGTAAGGACAGTTAGTTGGTCTAGTATGGACAATTAGTTGGTCTAGTATGGACAGTTAGTTGGTCTAGTATGGACAGTTAGTTGGTCTAGTATGGTCAGTTAGTTGGTCTAGTATGAACAGTTAGTTTGTCTAGTATGGACAGTAGGTTAGTCTAGTATGGACAGTTAGTTGGTCTAGAATGGGCAGTTAAATGGTCAAGTATGGACAGTTAGTTTGGGCTAGATTGGACAGTTAGTTGGTCTAGTATGGACAGTTAGTTGGTCTAGTATGGACAGTGGGTTAGTCTAGTATGGGCAGTTAGTTGGTCTAGTATGGACAGTTAGTTTGGGCTAATATGGACAGTTCGTTTATAATGCACAGTTACTAAGTCTAGCATGAAAAGTCAGTTGGTCTAGCATGGACAGATAGTTGGTCTAACAGTCGCCTGGAAAATCAAATCTCTTCGTCGTCATCAATAAAATCTTTCATTCCTGTTACAGGTATCAGCAAGAAATCATTGCATCCAAAACAAGAAGGTACATAACACACCCTAACAACATTACCCGTCCTAACAACATTACCCACTCTAACAACATTACCCATCCTAACAACATTACCCATCCTAACAACATTACCCACTCTAACAACATTACCCATCCTAACAACATTACCCACTCTAACAACATTACCCACTCTAACAACATTATCCATCCTAACATTACCCATCCTAACAACATTACCCATCCTAACATTACCCATCCTAACAACATTACCCATCCTAACATTACCCATCTTAACAACATTACCCATCCTAACAACATTATCCATCCTAACAACATTATCCATCCTAACATTACCCATCCTAACAACATTACCAATCCTAACAATACCCATCCTAACAACATTACCCATCCTAACATTACCCATCCTAACAACATTACCCATCCTAACAACATTATCCATCCTAACAAAATTACCCATCCTAACAACATTACCCATCCTAACAACATTACCCATCCTAACAACATTACCAATCCTAACAACATTATCCATCCTAACATTACCCATCCTAACAACATTACCCATCCTAACAACATTATCCATCCTAACAACATTATCCATCCTTACAACATTACCCATGCTAACAACAACCAGTGTGCAGAGTTACACAGCATCCCTTTTTATCTTCAATATTTTACAAAATATATGACAAAGCAACTCTAAACTGCCGCGCGCCGTCGGTCAGTTATCTGCGCGGCCGCGTAGCTCAAAGTCTACATTGATAACAACATCATGGACATAAAACCGTTAACAATCATAACAACATAAAAACCATACATAGATGATCACACACCATAACAACATAAAACACCATAACCACATAACACACATTAACCACATCACACACCATAACCACATCAATTGCCATAACCCCATCACACTAAATAATCACATCACACACCATAACCACATCACACACCATAACCACATCACACACCATAACAACATCACACACAATAACCACATCACATGCTATAACCACATCACACACCATAACCACATCACACACCATAACCACATCACATGCTATAACCACATCACACACCTTAACCACATCACATGCTATAACCACATCACACACCATAACCACATCACACACCATAACCACATCACATGCTATAACCACATCACACACCATAACAACATTACATGCTATAACCACATCACACACCATAACCACATAACACACCATAACAACATCACATGCTATAACCACATCACACACCATAACCACATCACATGCTATAACCACATCACACACCATAACCACATCACATGCTATAACCACATCACACACCATATCCACATCACATGCTATAACCACATCACACACCGTAACAACATCACACACCATAACCACATCACACACCATAACCACATCACAGACCATAACCACATCACACACCATAACCACATCACACACCATATACACATCACACAATATAACCACATCACATGCTATAACCACATCACACACCATAACCACATCATACATCATAACCACATCACTCACCATAACCACATCACACACCATAACCACATCAAACACCATAGCCACATCACACACCGTAACCACATCACACACCATAACCACATCACATGCTATAACCACATCACACATCATAACCACATCACACGATATAACCACATCACACCATAACCACATCAAACACCATAACCACATCACACACCATAACCACATCACACCATAACCACATCACATGCTATAACCACATCATTCACCATAACCACATCAAACACCATAACCACATCACACGATATAACCACATCAAACACCATAACCACATCACACACCATAACCACATCACACGATATAACCACATCACACACCATAATCACATCAAACACCATAACAACATCATACACCATAACCACATCACACACCATAACCACATCACATGCTATAACCACATCACACACCATAACCACATCACACGATATAACCACATCACACACCATAACCACATCACACACTATAACAAAATCACCACAAAGCAACGTTAAAGAAACCCAGACACCTCTTCAGAACGCCGGATAGGTATGAGTAGTGTAAAAGAGGGAAAGAGGTGGGAGAGAGATGTGCCCGTGCTTGATGTAGCGTGCATAACTTGATGGTAACTGGCAGTGACGGCAACACTTCTCTCCACCTCCACCCCACCCCCATCCCTGATCCCTATCCCCCAGGACACCAAGAGTCAGCCATAAAGACTCCAGCCATGAGGGGCCATGATGCGAGAAATGCCCCGCCTTTTGTGTCATCCACCCCCCCTCGTCCCCTCCTCGCGTTCTGAGGTTTTGTGTCGAGCTCCGGAGAATGCCCGAGATGACAACGAGTAAGGGACGAGGCCCTGACAGGCCCCCACTGGATGAGACGGTCCCCTGGATTAGCCGGTCACTAATTCACTCCCCATCAAAAGAAGATGTCAGTTTATATTTACTCCTAAATGCCGTCACACTTTTCGCTAATGGGAAAGATGGGGAAAAAACTCAACTTTGCTCTGTCTTATTTTTCCTCTCTTTCTCCTCAACTCTTTTTTTTGTTCTCTAAAAGACCACCCCCTCCCCGCCCCACCCTTTATTTTATTATATTTTCCCCCTTTATTTCCAGGTTGAATGACAGGAGATAGTTGAGTGTACGTGTTAAATTGACAAGTGACAGGAGAAGATACAGATGGAAGGAACGAGAGAAACGGGAGACTATGACATTTCACACCCCGTGACAGGGCACCGGACACATTTGTGTAAACGCTCTCAGGAGACAAGGCAGTCTGGACAAAAGCAGTCGTCACTCTATAGCCTTACAAGAAAATTATGCAAGCTGAAAAGCCAAGGAGGAAATCAGAATAATAAATCTTTAAATTGAATACTTAAAGTCATAAAAACACAAGAGGGGGGGGGGGATTTCGAAAAGAAATTAGCTATTATATTTTTGAAATTTTCTGAATATGATTTTTTTTTTAAATGCTATTAATTATTTATAATAACTAGATACGCCCCGTGGCGTAGCATACGCCGCAGATTTGCTCATGGATGGTGCAAAGAAAGTGCGCAAAGATTGGACACAAATTACAGGATGAAGAAATCAAAACAACGCGAATGAACACGTGGGGGGATGGGGCACCGACGCATTGTTGGTTTTGAGAAATTTGCTCTGCTGTTATCAACCTGCACACCACCCCTCACCACCCTAGCTTGCCAACCACAAACTGTGATTGGCAGACCCTATTGAGTGTCATCAATGTTCGAAAAAAAAAACAACAAAAAAACAAACAAAAAAACGGGAGGTTGGAGAACGGGCTTACAACACATATTTAAAATAAAAAATAATGTTTTTGCTGGGGCTTGAATCCAGTACCTTCCACGTATGAGGCAGACGTGATGACCACTACACAACGAGTCGCTTGTTATATTGTGACGGAACAACGCAAGTAAACGCAAGAAGCATTGTTGGTCTCCAGACCACCTCCAATAGCCAAACCATGAAATGATTGAACGCCCCAGCGAGGGTCATTCGTCATGCCTGTTTGCACATACTCGCTTTGGTGAAATATATGTATATATAGATTTGTAATTTTTTTTTTAAAGTCCCATAACCGATGGTCGTAGGGTGTCCAAATGTTTCCATTAGAACTAGAAGCTTGGTAGACCGTTGTGGTGAGGCGAGCGCACTATTCCCTTCGCTATCCAGCCGGCACATAGAGACTAGATGTAATTATAAGTAATACATTTTAAACTTTTTATTTATGGTAAAGTATTTTTAGGGTTAGGGATATTTCACACCATTGATAATGAACTTTTGCTTAAGGGTTAGGGATATATTACACTAGATATTGTAATCCTTAGCTCCAGAGTTAGGGATATTTTACACTAGGGATAACAAACTTTTGCTATAGGGCTAGAGATATTTAACATTGGGGATAGTGATCCTTTCCTCGAGGCTTAAGAAAAGTGTACACATATGATACGTTGCTTCGTACTAGGCATCAGTTGTTGTTTTTGCCCCTTAAGAATACCTGTCCTGAAAATAATTCACTGCCCATTGATATAGAAGTTATAAAGCTAAGATAATGAACTTAAAAGTAACTTTGGAATAGCATATTAGTAAAATATCAGTGTGCAATTTTCCTCTTGAAATGGCTTAATTTTTATTTATCATGCGCACAAATTTCTTAGCCGATGTTTACACTCGACAACGGACATGCGCACATCGGGTCTTGCCGCAGACGACAATGTCCGGAAGGCAAGGCAAGTGACGCACGGTGAAATGAACAAACATTGCCGTACGTCCGATGAAACTACCACTGCGACCATCATCACAGCGCCACGCTGCGTCCGGGACAAAATTGTTAGTAAGGGGGGGGGGGAAGAATCCAACACAAAATGCTGCATTCAAATTCGCTTGAATGCTCTCGTGGGGGCAGAGGGAGCGATTTGTCCATGGTCTTTCTTCTCCGACAATCTTTTCCTTAACTCGCTTCATCAAAATCAAATATTTGCCCCGCTATGAAGGGGGCCGAGAGCATCGTAGGGCATTGAGAGCTGTTGAGCCCTTTCACTGCGGGGTTCGGCCCAGACTGTTCTAGGGTTCAGTGAGTTGTGGCAGAGTTCAGTGCTGCGTCGCTCGACCGTGAAGATGAGGAAGTGCAGGAGATAGAGTTGGGGGGGGGGGGGGG
>MUZC01003588.1:1052677-1063103 GCA_002072015.1 Radix auricularia | reverse complement strand
AAATAATAATAATAATAATAATAATAATAATAATAATAAAATGATAATTTATATAGCGCTGTATCCCAGCAAGGAGCCGGGCTCACAGCGCTTTACATGGAAATAACAATACATATATTAATAAAAGAAACATTCATATCATACTAACTACATAAATGACAATACGTTATACATCAGCTACGTTAATCATTTAAGGAAATTTTGTTTCATTAATTTTCAAAATAAATTTTAAAAAGATGTGTCTTAAGTGCAGTCTTGAATGACTTAGCAGTTGAAATACTACGGATGTGTAATGGAAGAGAATTCCATTGTTTGGCTGCACAAAAAGAGAATGACCTTTCGCCAAATGTTTTAGTTCTTGTCTTAGGAACACAGAGAATGCGTGTATCTGCAGAAGAGCGTAGCTGACGACTTGGTGAGTAGACTGACAAAAGTTCAGTAAGATATGAAGGACATGAGTCAGAAAAGAAGTTGTGACACAGAACGGCCAGTTTGTAATCAATTCGGGCTTGTATGGGTAGCCAAAGAGGTGAGTAAAGTTGCGGAGTAACATGGTCATGTTTTTTTGCCTTTAGAACTAATCTGGCAGCTGAATTTTGAACTCTCTGTAGTTTTTCAATGCATTGTTTTGGCGCACCTGACAGAAGAAAATTGCAGTAATCAATACGAGCTAGAACAAGAGCACAGACTAGAATTAATGGAATAAATAGAAAGTAGACACCATGAAATTTGGGAATAAGAAAAAACTATAAACAAATTTTTTTAACACGTAATGTATTGAGGAGAAAATAGACACTATAAAATTGGGAGAAAGTGAACTTCATGCGATGGGTAGCAAATGTTATCCTAGAAATCGTTTCAGCAGATGAAGTAAAGGCTCCGTCATAGCAGAAGGATCACGTGAGCCGGGGGGTAAATCGTAACCTGGGGTATGAGAGAGTAAATCCTAGAATGCGTTGAGGTAAATGTTGATTGAGTGAGCGATAGAAATTGGACACATCTCAAGCGATTATGAACGGTTCCGTTGCGCTTTTATGACGTCACGCTCTCAGCATGATGGATTTCCCAGTGTCAACGATGTAGGGCAACAACAACCGCCTTGAGTTTCTAACGCGGATACAGGTTGCCCCATGGCAGGGCATCAGTCACAATGTTATATGAAGTTGTTGAACCTCTGACCAGACGGTCGTATCTCTCACTGGTATTCTGTCTCTTTACATCCTGTTTTTTTTTTAAAAATTAATTGTTTTGTTTGTTTGTTGATTCCAGTTTTGATTTTTTCTTCAAATATTAATATTTAATTGGCAAGTTGTGTTTTATTCTTATGATAGAAATGGAATTGAAAAAAAAAAAAACAAGAAAAGAAAAAAAAAACATTTTTTTTTCAAGATAATTTTTGTTGAAGAAAAACTTGTAAAAAAAAATAATGGATAAAAAATTGCCAGGAATGAAGTAATGTGATACCTTGATGTTGGGGTAGCCTTTAGTGGTGTACATTGGCGAGTATACAATAGACATATGTTTTATACTACCATTTTAAGATTATTATATAATCTCTATCCACCAACCCAACACCCTAAAAACAGTCGCCAGAAGATCAGATAAAAATATATAACCCTTGGACGAGGCACTAGTCTAACATTATCGGCCCGCTGATTCCAATTCCACATGACCCAACCAGGCGCCCGGATCGAGCGCCGCCCCTGTGCCATTACGTTGCTGCACGCCCAGGGAAGGCGGCCGGAGCTGAAAGCCTCGGCGACCGGCTTATGAATGTAGCATTCTTATCTTCTGTAACCCAAGTATCTATTTCGGCGGGGACACAATGGGGCCGGGGTCAGTGTTTACAAAGGCGA
Source organism: Radix auricularia (assembly GCA_002072015.1). NCBI lineage: Eukaryota > Metazoa > Mollusca > Gastropoda > Lymnaeidae > Radix > Radix auricularia. Next base: position 1,061,247 of record MUZC01003588.1, on the reverse strand, counting down.
TCGACGCCGCAGTCGAGCCCCTGTCTCGGAGGGCCGAACTCTGTCGCGAAATGGGGTTTCCCGAAAACAAAAGCGCTGACAATGGACGTGGGCGTCCCTTTAGAGTGGGGACCAAGGGGAGACAAAAGCTGTCTCTTAGCCCCGGGGTTGCGTCGGCTCTGGCGGGGCTCGGTGGGGGGGGGGAGGTTAAGGCAGTCGGCGATAGGGACCCTAGGAGGACGGATAGGTGAAGAATTTGAACGTATTGCCTAATGTTTGACTTTGTGTGTTTTGTGAGGTGGAGGTGATGGGAAAAGAGAAAGGGGGGTAGTGGTGGTGGGTAAGGACAGAGGATCAATGGGGGTTGGGTAGACGGCCCTGGACAACAGTCTGCCAGGGGGAAGCTCGGGAGATGATCAGGGCCACGAATCGTCTGCTCTAATCCCTTACGGTGGACCGTTGTGACCAGAACCTCGAATTTAAGGATCCCAGCGCTCACAGAGGGGCGCACGGGCTTAAAGATTTACGAGGGTTTTCATATGTTGGGGGATGGTATGGGTGGGGTTTAAGACCGGTGACAATGGAGGCTTCTTTGAAAACACAGCTTCATTTTTATTTTGTGCCAATCACAACCCGCCCTCCCCAACTCTCTGATTTTATTTGTTCCGCTTTTTGAGAATTTATGTTTGGATTTTAATTTGTTTTTGTTTTACCATTTAGAAAAATTCGGTAAATAGTAATGGGATATTAATGTATGAAAACAAGATATTGTGCATCAATAAATTCAACCTGGTCTCTGCATTTGCCATTGGAAAACATCCAACACGTTTGGTCGCAAGCCTCTGGCATGGTTTTATAGTGCCGCTCTTAGCATGTGCTAGTGCTACTACAAATATGGACTAAAGTCTAGGGCAACTCCAAGTATGGTCTAATGCCACTCCAAGTATGGTCTAATGCCCCTCCAAGTATGGTCTAATGCTACTCCAAGTATGGTTTAATGCTACTCCAAGTATGGTCTAATGCCACTCCAAGTATGATCTAATGCCACGCCAAGAATGATCTAATGCTACTCCAAGTATGATCTAATGCTACTCCAAGTATGATCTAATGCTACTCCAAGTATGGTCTAATGCTACTCCAAGTATGGTCTAATGCTACTCCAAGTATGGTCTAATGCTACTCAAAGTATGGTCTAATGCTACTCCAAGTATGATCTAATGCTACTCCAAGTATGATCTAATGCTACTCCAAGTATGATCTAATGCCACTCCAAGTATGATCTAATGCTACTCCAAGTATGATCTAATGCTACTCCAAGTATGGTCTAATGCTACTCCAAGTATGGTGTAATGCTACTCCAAGTATGGTCTAATGCTACTCCAAGTATGGTGTAATGCCACTCCAAGTATGATCTAATGCACAGACTAGCACCCCATACCATTACTAGCACCCATGCACAGTCTAGCCCCCATACCATTACTAGCACCCATGCACAGTCTAGCCCCCATACTATTACTAGCACACTTGCACAGACTAGCACCCATACCATTACTAGCACCCATGGACAGACTAGCCCCCCATACCATTACTAGCACCTATGCACAGACTAGCACCCATACCATTACTAGCACCCATGCACAGACTAGCACCCATACCATTACTAGCACCCATGCACAGACTAGCCCCCCATACCATTACTAGCACCCATGCACAGACTAGCACCCATACCATTACTAGCACCCATGCACTGACTAGCCCCCCATACCATTACTAGCACCCATGGACAGACTAGCACCCATACTATTACTAGCACCCATGCACAGACTAGCCCCCCATACCATTACTAGCACCCATGCACAGACTAGCACCCACTCATTCTGAAAATCTTATTCGGGGCTTGTGACCAACTTTAACTCCACGATATTAAATGAAATCTTAATCTAACATGGTCCCTCTTCCTAGTTACATCCCGCGGGCTTGTTAAGAATATAGCATCTTATGGATGAATGTCCCCCAAGCCATGGATGAGTTGCCCCCCTCCCCTCAATCCATTGGATGAGTGTACCCACCCCCTCACACATCTGAACCCAGGCCATAGTTACGCCTGTCATTAGCTCCTCTTTCTCTGGCGCCCTTTTCTCTTAACGATTCTCCCAGTCCTCCCAGCGAATTCTCTTTGAAAGAGTGTCTAATTGGTTTTTTTCCCCTACAATGTGCTTCAATTCCCACCCCTCATCCCCCGCCCGTACCCACCTTGTTCATCAGCACACATAGCTCCACCTACCTTAATCACGCGCATCAACACATTTTTTGCACTTCCTGTCTCTCTCTCTCCCCCTCCCATCTAATTCTTCATTTTTTTCTCTAAATTTCTCTCTCCCTCTCTCTCTCTCTCTCTCTCTCTCTCTCTCTCTCTCTCTCTCTCTGTCTATATGTCTCTCTTTCTCTCACTCTTTGTCTCTTAGAACCTTTTCTTCTTCTCCTTTTCATGTATTATCATTGAATATTTTTTTCCTTTTCAATAATACTTTTTTTGTTTGTTTCGTTCTTTTCTTTATTCCTCCTCCGCCCCATTCGAGTTTTAGCCACGCCGATGAGAAATTACTCCCCTTTACCGGCGTTCCCGAAGCCTGAGCCCAGAGATCGATGTAAAATTGCTACCTTCTCCCTGTTCGTGTGCTCCAAATTGGCGGGAAGGAAGGGCAGACGTCGAAAGGAGAAGAGAACTCCATCATTCGTTCGGTTAAATGAGCAGGGGAGTAACGAGAAGAAGAAGAAGACCGAAAAAAAAAAGAAAAAAGAAAAAAAAGATAGATAAGGAACTCTTTGAATTGGACACACACAGAGAGAGAGCTTCGAGATTTGCCAACGGCTGGAAACAGAGGGACACAATCCATGACTGAGTTCATAGAGCAGGTATTGACTTCCCCTGGGGGAAAAAAAGTATTTCTAGATCTTCCTTTCGCGACAGGTTACTAACAAATTTCTGCTACGCGTGTTTTGGGGTAGATCTATTTGAGGATTTGGATTTTGGAAATTTGAGAATAAATGTAAGAGCCCATTGTCGGACACTGATTTAAGGTCTACGCCTTCTGGTGATCCATCTTTAAGGCAAGCAACAGACACATAATTCAGATTTCAGAACACAAATACAACTGTTATTGATTTTAAATTTCAAACATAATTTCGATAATAAAATTTAAAATATAATAAATAAACAACAACAAAAAATGTACCCCAAATTTGTTGCCGTAGAATAATACCATACTAGATCCGACCCACGGCGTAGCATGCGGCGTTTAACGGCTCAAGGATATTCGGAAAGAAAGAACGTGGCACAGACGGCAGCACGGAGAAGTCAGAACAACGCGAGTGAACGTGGAGCTGGTTCAGAGTATTTTGGGTATGTTCATGGCTGGCATGTGAGAGGGGTGTAGGAGGGGGCTGTAGCTCAACCGCAGTGCGCATGTCTTGAGACCGTTTGGAGGAAGAGTTATCCTGAGTCTTGCATTCTTGTCTGCTATGGCGTATTATATATACAGATAGATTGTCATTTGTGTGAAATATCAATCTGTGATTGTATTTACAAAATCAATTTACTTACGTGATTCTACTAAGGCTGCGGAAATTAACGATTGATTTCTCGATTAGTCGTTATAGATTTTATCGATTGAGATATAAACAAAAGTAATATTAATCGATAAAAATTTGATTGAAACATATGAAAATATATATACAATTGTTTTTTTCCATTTGTTAAAAAAAAAAAAAAAAACAATATGAAAGCCCAGAAACACAGGATCTGTATATGATGAGGAACATTGTACAACAGTCCATAGCAGTCAAAAAATTTCAAAAAAAATTTTCTATGTATAAAAGACATCAAATAACAATTACCCTTGAGATGTTTGGCGTCAATCAAAATTAACGATTAAATTATGAATTTATTCATTTATTTATTAATCGTTAATTTTTCAAAAGTTTACGATTAAATTTAAATTAATCATTACCAGCCCAAAAATCTACACATATTTTCACCCAGGCATAAATCCATAAGCGGTGTCTATTAGTTCGTCTGTCTCAATGTACGTCTGTCTTTCCTTCCGTTGGTCCAGTTTGCTTCGCGCGACGCTAAAGCCTTGCGAGAGTAAAAAAAAAAAAATTGTGTGTGAAAACTAAAAGAAAACCAAACTTTTAAAAAAATGCACGTGTATATAAATAACCGAACAATATAACTGCCAGATCAGCTCACGCCAATTCTTTACAAACAATTATATCTCAATTTTTAAAATTAATATTTTTTTTAAAAACGTAAAAAAACAAGTTTTTCACTATAAATCCTTTATATGTAAGGATGTTCATTATAATACGCAGGGCAAAACATTACGAAATACAAAATGCTAGTTATGTCTCGTAAATTAACGTGTTTAATATTTTGCGCACCGATCGTGAATCTATTTTTAAAATGTAATGTCAATGTAATGCGCACCATATTGCACGATATGAAACGTTGTTGAACATATTACGCACCACAACACTATCTGAAAAAATCATGTTAAGCCTGGTCGCTATTGGAATTCAGGACGTGTTAGCGCATTTTCGTATTATGTATCAGTACTTATGTTAGATATCAGCATTATGTAGTTATCAGTAATTGTGTTTAGATTTTAGACATATTTTTATGAATTTTCTTGTGTAATGAATATATCTGACATTTTTTTTTATTTAAAAGTCATTTCTTTACATTTTAAAAATTTTTATTTTCTCTTTAATCTAACTACAAGTCACCACAAATGATGACGTAAAACTCTCTAAACTTTTACACATATTCTAATGACGTCAACTAAAAAAAAAACTAATTCTTTTGCACGCTTTCGCACCACTCTTCAATGCTTGAAAAACTATGTATTAGACTTCCAGCAATGGCGGCCGTTCCCTGCGCTAGTGTTACCTCTCGATTCGAAATATTTTTTGGTAGTTTTAACGTGGTTTTTTAACGGATCGAGTAACTGAGTGTTGATGCACAAATGGCAGGTCAAGACATACAAAAAACATATATACCTCATGGGTCTAGGACTTATGGATGCTGAGATCAAAGGTGATGACGGACGGACGGACAAAACGGGTGCAATAGCGCATTCGACTTCTCGAAAATGCGCTAAAAATTAACATGATATAAAGAGAAAAATAAAATAATTTAAAAATTCAATAATTCAATTACTGTCCATTCGATCGATTTGAAATATAGATACATCATTTTGATCATTGGCATGAGTCTGCCTGCAAAACTTCAGCTCGCTAGCTTACGAGAGAGTGGGTTAAAAATCGATCCAAAGTTTTTTCGGCAAGGTCGGTCGGCCGGTCGGTCGCATGGTTCAGACACCACAAGTTAATATAAAGGATTTTTTAAAAAAATTAAAAAAACATTTAACGTACCAACAAGCCATACTCTTTATGATTTTTTAAATTTAATTTTTGAATCATGGACTTGAAGATCTTACGAAATTTGTGCTAGTCCGTGTATATTATGAGACCTGTCAGAACCAAGTGGCGATGAAACCGTTAATTAAGCTAATAATGCTGGTGCGCCATGTGAACGTTGCTTCATACTGCGCATGCCATTAACGAACTGAGCGCCGCCACGAAGACGTAGCCTCGTTAAGGTACAGATCGGGTTATTGATTCTAAGAAATTATTTAATGGCGGTCTGCAAAAGAATGTAGGATGGGAAATATTGTCCAGAAATTTTAACCTCTTTTCGTTGAAGATTTCTTTTTTTTTTTTTTTTTTTATAGTTTCTTGCCACGTCCATGCATATTATTGAGACATGTTCCCCCCCCCCCTCCAACCGCACCCAACGCACCAAGCCTCCGGCCCCGTCTCCAAAAGGACCAAGAACTTTCTGCGATGAACTGCTAATAAATAAGTGATGACCAGTGCCGATTAGAACCTGTGGAATAAACATTCTTAGAGAGAGTCTTTTATTTTGTTGCGAGGCGGGCAGAGGAAACAGTTAGCTAGAGTGTCACCAACAAGACCGAGTTCACGAGATTGTGCTGAGTGGATTTAAAAAAAACGTTTGGGATGTGTGGGAATTTTGTCTTCATCCTAGACAAGTTTCCATCTCCGCTCAAAATGTGGTCGACACCAATATGACGGCCTCGCAGGTATCTGACCAATGCCGCGCAGCAGCTTAGAACTATCACTCATAATTTTGGGGGGAAAAAATTGCACAAAAAAATGGATGCAGTGCAACTATGCACACGTTTTTCCTTCTTTTTTAAATCCCTTATATTAACTTCACCGCCGTCTCTCTCTCTCTCTCTCTCTCTCTCTTTCTTTCTCTCTCTCTCTCTCTCTCTCTCTCTCTCGTTTCACCTAACAATGCATTGTATCAAAGTTTTAGATCGATCGAATGTTCCGTAATTAAATTATTGCATTTTTAGTTTATCACTTTAAAAATGTATGGTAACCGTCTGTTGTTGACATTCGCGTGTTTGCTGGAGTTTTTCCACCAGATCAACGAAGAGACGGCGGTGAAGATAATATAAGGGATTTAAAAAGACCATTTAATGTGTTCCGTTACAGTTATGATTAGGGGGAAAACTATTTAAAACATTTTCCATTAGTCCATTATATTAAAAGTAAATTAACAAATTTTATGTAATCGCATCATTCGTCAAAAGATAAAGAAATGAACGAGGTTTGCCTGAAATTTCTGAAAAGTGAAAGAGCTCAAGGAACATTCCAGGAATGTATTTTTTAGATTTAGAAACAAAACAATAAAAGACGAACACAATTTTTAAAATAAGTAAACAACCCTCAAAAGATCCCATTCATAAATTTTATTTTGTAAGTCATTAACACCCTTGGAAAATGATTTTTACCCACACCTTACTTTCATGAAAAAAATCAATCTTTGTTACGTTACAGGGCCTTCTCTCCCCCAAATACATTTATATCTATATACTAGGGGTTGTAGGGCGCATACGGCGCCCACTGTTTTTTTTTTTTTTTTTTTCAAAAGCCCAAATAACTTATCCTTGTTTCATGAATACGAAATATTAAACTTCATGAAATGTATACAAAATATTTACTTATATTATAAATGTTGATTTTTGGCGCTTCATCACCTGCCTCAGCGGCGCGTGCAGCTTCTCGCGCTTCGACTTCTCTAAACTTAAGTACACAAAATGGTGTCTATGTTGTATACATCAACACACATGCTGACGTCACAGGTGCGTGTGTTGTTTCGGTAATTGGCGTTCTATTTTATTTATAAATCATTTTGCGCACCGATGCACACCAAACAATGACGTCATATTAAATATTTTTACAGCGCTAATCACCACACGATTTTTCAACTGCTATAGACTGTTGTACATCGTTCCTCAGCGTTCCACATACACCCAGTGAGTGACTTGGACTATTATATTATTTATACGCGATTGGAAAGCAGTTTGAGACCTAAGTCAAAGTGGGTGGTCCTTCCCTAGCACATGGGCCACCTACAAGATACCTACGGGCATCTCTAAACCTGAGATGGCCTGTCCAGTCAGTAAATCACAGAAGATGCGTCTCAATTGGCGTCAGAAGGGAGCATCAAAAGGGGAATAATGAGAGACGTAAAAAGGGGCATATGGAGGGGGCATTAGGAGGGGTGTCTGGAGGGGCATCAGAAGGGGCGTCTGTGAGAGACGTCTGGAGGGGGAATCAGTAGGGTGTAAGAAAGGTGTCAGAAGTGCAGATTTTAAAAAAAAAATCATATTTTAAAAATTTTTGTTGACCGTTTTCATCGGGCCCAAGGACGGCTACCCCACCACCACTTAGTTAAATTAAACCCCACCCCACCCCCTAATCCTTTTAGTAAACAGACTCACCACCGCATTTTTCGGCGGCGGTATAAAAATCTTAATCGTTTTTTAATTGTATAATAAAGCTATTGTGCTGATGATGCCACACTTATAGCAGCTTGACTTCGGGAATTGAAGAGATTAGCTTTGCCCTCCCCCTACCCGGACATTCAAACACGCACACAGCAGATGATCCTCCCGAGGTCCAATGTCCTCAGCATGTGCACTGAGACACAGAGACGGTTTAGTCTTCTTGTTGGCGACACAATCCCCTGTTTTCCTCTCAGATAGACGAACTTAGAGATACAGTCCCCTGTTGCAGTTAGACGAAGATGGTGCTTTTATTTTAGACGACTATGACTGAGAAGACAAAAATCTCCCCCCCCCCACCCACAAGCCACACCTTTAAAAAAAACAACTCCAGCGTCACGTTTCCATGATTTCATCCAAATCTTTTTTTGTTTTTATTACCCCCTACCTTTTCCCCCACTTTTCCACATTTGTGTTGTGTTGTAAGGTGGTCGCAATTGTCCCGGGTTGTTCCCCTTGTCCCCGAGACTGTTTACCTTTTCCTTCCCGGCTGTTGTTTTAGCGAGTCTCCCCCACCATTGTTAGCGCGCATGTCAGGGCTGACGAAAAATCCCGAAGATATAGACCACGATTGATTCTCCGGGGTTTTTGTTTTCATCTCAAAAAACCTCGCCGGCTTTTTCTCAATCTCTTCTACTTCTCTTTCCT
>MUZC01003588.1:1038782-1049049 GCA_002072015.1 Radix auricularia | reverse complement strand
TATATATATAATTGTTGGTGATCGTTTAAAAAACAAGTACCAAAATTTGTTTGGTGTTTGCCGTGAATTCAATAGTGCGCTCGCCTCATAAGCTGAGGGGCGTGCGATCGAGCCCACGAATATCCACTATAAATATGTTGAGAAATGACTAACGCTAAGAAAGTCCTCCGCTGACCTGGAAAGGGATGGGCGCCGCCAGTGTCTATTAAGCCCGAGAATGTTCTAGTGGAAACATTAGAATCCCCTACGACCTCGAAAAAAAAAGAGGTTACGGGACTACGCAAAAAAATGCCTAAAAGATATCAAGATTTTAATATAATCAATTCGTTAGCTTTCAGTGGTATGTCATCACAAGAAATGGATTTGATTTCATTGCTTTGGGAAAAAGTTTGCGATCAGCTCTAGAGTGAATCCAAATATCAAACTACACCACACGGTGTCCTCAGAGATAGACACCCTGAAAAAAATGCTGTTTATTATTGTCTCTAGCAGAAATCATCTTGTGTAAGCGTTGGCGGTTTTGTTGAGACTTTTTTTTCGGGTTTTCCCGATACCCTGTTCACGAACTACTAGCCTCTAGGACACACTTGCACGCATTTGACATTGTCCCCGCTGCGACGTTAAAATTTAACGACTTGCCACGGCGTCGGGTCCGTTTTACGATAACACGTTAAAACCGGCCGGGAAAAAGACCTTCCCGTCTTTGATGTCGTTGTGCACCCTCCCCCAATGGTGCGCACCTGATTTGTCTCCCCTCGTTTCGTCCTCACTTTGAGGGTGCTCCAGTTTTTCTACGCAACGATCCCTCCCGTCAGATTTACAGCCAGATCCGAGAGTCTCAAACACAAGACAACATTCACCAGAGGGTATCAAACAGAATACAACATTCACCAGAGGGTATCAAACATAATTCAAACATTCACCAGAGAGTATCAAACAGAAGATAACATTCATCAGAAAGTATCCTCCATATTTAAAGCCCCATAAGTATGGAAGAAGGACTTCAAAATTCTCTCGTGCTGAGATAAGGTTGTATGGGGCTAGAACCTATCCAATTTTGAATAAAGCCGTTAATAATAATAATAATAATAAAATGATAATTTATATAGCGCTGTATCCCAGCAAGGAGCCGGGCTCACAGCGCTTTACATGGAAATAACAATACATATATTAATAAAAGAAACATTCATATCATACTAACTACATAAATGACAAATATAAGAATAAATTAATAGATGTATGTTTCCGTAAGGCTGCTCTATCAAGTGTTCAAATCATTAATCGACGCATGGCTTTCTTTCACTTAGAAGGAATTTAGTATTTGAGATATATAAGATAAAGAAATCGAGAACATTCATCTCTTGTTATTACGAAAACTTTTTATTTTATTTAACACATTAGTAGATTCTATAAGTTGGTGCATTTAAATTTCTTCAGATTAAAAAAAAAATCTGACCTAAGGCGTAAAGTAACGGTGTTAACTTGTCTGCAACCATCGTCAATTTGAGAGTTTCTTATTGAAAGTTGTTTCTTTACGGCCCTTTTGACAAGAATAAACTTAAAGAGTCCTCTTGTCGGGGTCCTTTAGCTCAGTGGTTCTCAAACTTTTTAAGTATGGCGGACCGGTGGGAATTATTTTTATTGCACATGGGACAGATGTATTGTTTTCCCTGTACTGACGTGGTAGAGGAATGTAATTTATTTAATTTTATTTGTTTCATTTTAAATGCCTATTGTAGAAATCTTGACATATTCTATAGGGTTAGTATTAATGGTTATTAATGGACGATTATAATAAGATTGTTCTGCCCTTTCTGGATGACTTCTGTTAACCAGCGGCGGATGGCCCAAGGACCGGCCCCGGTCCGCGGATAAACCACTTTGAGAAGCAATGTTCTAGCTGATGTAACGAACAATGTGCCTTCCCACCCCCATCCTCCCCCAATAGCCCACCCTCAGGAAACTTCCCCACATCACTAGGGTACAAGTCGGCTGTAGTGTATACTAAACTAACACACCTCTTTCACTTGTATTCGCATGTACGAAGGCTCATTCATTCCTCCATTTGGACTGTAGTAAGCCCTTTTGCTGAATCCACTGTCCGATCCTAGTCTATCGCTACAGCAGCCAGCGTCCTGGGTCTCTCACCGGCTGGAGAGAATAGAAGGGAAAAAACCCTCACTTCCTTTGAATGGACTCGCCTATACAAAAATGCAAGGCGGAGCAGCGGCGTATCGTGAATGGGGGTCCCATTGACGGCTTCGAGAACCCAAGGGGACGTAATTAGTTGTCAAAATCCTCTGGTTATTGTAAAAAGCAAACAGCGAGACCGCACTCCAGCCCCGGCTGTTGAAAGGGAGAGAATTTCCGAAGCGCCGCTAATCTTCTGGTTAGGGAGAGTGAAAAGTTTGCTTACCGCCGTGAAAATTGTTAAAGCTCCGGTCCGTAGTGGCCGTGCATCAAGAAGCCGGGCCCGGGGTACAGTGAGGAATGACGAGTGTGTGGCGAGAAAACCGCCCGTACTCGCTGGCTGTTCAATAACCAATGGTGCGATGGGGTGTTGGCTTATGTCGGCGACATGATGTTTGTATGTCTACTTGAAACTCTATGTAGCCGTTCTAAGACTTTGAGCTTGACCGGGTGGCGAGCAACTTCTAAAGTTTGCAGACGGGCTTGTGGCTTTGAGGTGAATTTCACATTGAAAAGCATTCCTTGATTTGTAGATGACAACTACATTGGTAGATGACAATTTCATAGGTAGATGACAATTTCATTGGTAGATGACACCTTAATTGGTAAATGACCCTTGCATTGGCAGATGACCACTACATCGGTAGATGACCCCTACATTGGTAAATGACCCATTACATTGGTAGATGGCCCCTACATCGGTAGATGACCCCTACATTGGTAAGTGACCCATAACATTGGTAGATGACCCCTACATTGGTAGATGATCTATTACATTGGTAGATGACCCCTACATTGGTAGATGACCCCTACATTGGTAGATGATCCCTACATTGGTAGATGACCCCCACATTGGTAAATGACCCATTACCTTGGTAGATGACCCTTACATTGGTAAATGACCCATTGCATTGGTAGATGACCCCTACATTGGTAGATGACCCATACATTGGTAGATGACCCCTACATTGGTAAATGACACATAACATTGGTAGATGACAACTACATTGGTAGATGATCCATTACATTGGTAGATGACCCCTACATTGGTAGATGACCCCTAAATTGGTAGATGATCCCTACATTGGTAGATGACCCCCACATTGGTAAATGACCCATTACCTTTTTAGATGACCCTTACATTGGTAAATGACCCATTGCATTGGTAGATGACCCCTACATTGGTAGATGACCCATACATTGGTAGATGACCCCTACATTGGTAAATGACCCATTACATTGGTAAATGACCCATTACATTGGTAAATGACCCATTACATTGGTAGATGACCCCTACATTGGTAGATGACCCCTGCGTTGCTCATTGATTCTGCTTGGTAAATATATATATATATATATATAAAATATATATATATATATTTTTTTACCAACGAGAACAGAAATCTAAACTTTCATCCAATAACATTTCAACCTATGAAATTTAAATCATTTCTCCGTCTTGTTTCGTTCAATAGACTGGGTTCACTGTTTAACCGTAACGACTTGTTGATCTTCATGGTTCTCTTGTGTTTCGCTCCAGGCCTCAACATTTTATGTTTCATTCTTTCTTTACTTACATTGTCACGGCTTAACGCTATTACCCCGCGTAGATTCCTTAAAGTTAATGAACCGTTATGCTCACCAGGATTTTTATGCTGTCATTTACCAAATGCAAAAATTGCCGTAGATCGGACGTTGCTGTAGTTTCAACGTTCAGAATGAAGGAATTGAAAGCCAACAGAGAGGAACAGTGGACTTTTGTAATACCGTCACACATCAGTGGGTACGAGAGATTTCAAACTACGGGGATCCCCGAACAGAGACAACACGACATGTGTGACATGTTGTCGTATTGACTATTGTTAGGTAACAGATATTACGTGTCATGAGATGAAGGTCAGTGAACAGTGGTCAGTTGTTCTTCTACTGCTGGACGAGTGTGATGACCCAAGGAATCGGCAGTAGCACAGCCAAATCATAAAACTGCATGGAGGGATTGGGGCTAATGGGGGTGGCAATGTTTACTCTTGGTGTTGACTCATTTACTCCTAGGACAACTGTGTTGAAGAAATGAATACGCCTTTTTATGGGGCATGGTTAATAGTGGAAACGTTTCACAGCGTGTAACATAATTTTTAACTCTGAATAAGTTTTAAGAAACAGCAACATTAAAAAAAAAACAAAATCAACTGAAAATGAAAGAAAAGAAAAATCGTTTTTCTCAAACCTCGTGTTAAAGGACGACATGTACTCAAGGACGTTTGTCGTTAGGTTTTCTTACTAACACAAAAACGCCTAACAACTAACTTAGTTACAAACAATATACCCCGCAAAAAGCATTTACCTACAACCCATTTGTCTTACAACCCATTTGTCTTACAACCCATTTGTCTTACAGCCGCTTGAATTTAGGACGCAATAAATTGATTTTTTTACAATTATAGTTTTATAATAAATTATTAATACTAATTGCAGTATCGGGCATTCGCGGCATTAAATAATTTTGACCCTGTAGACCAGCGCTTCTCAAACTTTTTATTATGGCGGACCGGCAGGAATTTTTTCGATGTTCCAGGGTGCATTATTTTACCTGTACTAATGTGGTAGACAAGTGAAATTTTTAATTAGTATTATTATTTGGTATTATTGTATGTGCTTATTGCCGAAAAGTCTATTGGGGTTACCATTAAATGGTTCCAAAGGGAGGGTTATAATTATATTTTTGTCCGTCCTTGACAACTTCTGTCGACCAACGGCGAATGGCCCACCGACTGGCACAGATCCGCGGACCACCACTTTGAGAAGCACTGCTGTAGACCACTGTTTTGCAACATTTGAATTAGATGGTATTATTTCTTAGAATTCTCTGGCATTAGCTGACGAGGATTTTTTTCAAAAATAATTTCAAATAATATATCGCAAACAATAGAGGAAAATAACCCCACAAATTTTTAATTTTTTTTTTAAAATGGTTCACGGAGAAACAATATTTTTAGAAACACTGATGAGTAAAATTTCTTCTCTTCTTTACCGGATGTTAGAAGATGTCTTCATAATGGTTCCCTTTCGTCCTTCAGTTTCAATCGTGAATCAGATAAAAATATGGCCACCAGAGGGAAGGTCGACAAACGTCATTTTGGGCCTTGGACACAAGGCGGGGGTTGAGTGCAAGGGGAGGGAGGGAACACGACGTCACATCCGGTCTCAACAGTCGCTTGTCGGGTTGATCTCTTTGCCGGGCCCCAGTCAGTGCTGGCCATCCCAGTGACCGGCGGCCAACAGATTCATCTGCCAGAGCCGTCCGATGAATACGGCGGAGAGATGCTATCACCACCACGGTCATCTGTCCTGGTCACCTTTGTTAGCCCCTGATTTTACCGGCCTCCCCTGAGATCCTGGCAGCCTTGGTCATGTCATCCTGGCGGTGGCATAAATCTTTATAGCCGCTGTCAAACCAAGCGGTAGTTGATCATTGAAATTCGTCCACTTGCAAATAGCGTTAAAACTTTTTTTTTTTTTTACAGAAATTAAATATTTACGGTTGCTAGTTTGAAAAAAATAATTATTTAGTGTATGATGAAAGGCAGCCAAACAAATATCAGAATTTAAAAGTAACAAAAAAATCCAATAAAATTTTCTGAGCTGACCTTTTACTTTTATGACTTGTGTGAATAGGTCTAATGCAGTGGTGGCCACTGGTGGCGAACGTTTTTGGTGTCCGCGTGCCCAAAATTCATCCAAACCCCACGAGTGCCAACACTCCAATCAATGTTTCCTCAAAGGTTCGTTGGTCGGTGTGCAAAGTAAAAAAAAAAAATCTCGTGTGCAAAGTTGAGCAGTATCCATTTCTTGTGCAGTATTTTACCAAACATGCTGCGCTATAAGTCTAAACTGCTGCGCGGCGTCTGTAAAATATCAACGCGGCGGCGCAGCTTAAAGGGAATATTGACTCCAGTGGATCCCGGAAATAGGTGTTTGGCTTAGAAAATTTGATTAGGGAAGTATATTTTAGTCACGTGCTGGCTGATGGGGCCTGCGTGCCGACTGTGGCACGCATGACATAGGTTTGCCATCGCTGGTCTAGTGACACTTAAAATCTTGGAATATAAATAGAGTAAAAGTTTTTCTCATTGTAGTTGGCCACAAGAATTTCGTTAATACGACACGTTTTTTTTTTCGCTTTAGAGCAGGGGTCTCCAAACTACGGCCCGCAGGCCGGATGCAACCCGCGAGGCGCTATCATCCAGCCCTTTAAGACCTTTTCATCTTCAAAAAAAGATGTTATTTTTATATGTTTTTAAACACAAAACTTAGTAGTTGGGGGCTAGTAGTGGGCCCCCAAACTGCAGTTTGACAGTTAATGCGGCCCTATGGCAGAAAAGCTTGGGGACCCTTGATCAAGAGGAAAGCTACATCGTTATGGTCGTGTTAAAATTATCTACAGACTGCACGACAAATTCACAACATCATGGATAATGAAAGGTAAGAAAATTCTCTGGGATTTCAAGTTTATATTTTTATTGCAATCTTGTTCACCACACAGACATTGTGTGCTCGGTGTGTGGAGATGGTGTGACGATACGACACGTGTCATTCACACCATGGCTAGGTTACGTGGCAGGGTTTTATACAACAATATCCAACATCCAAAATACAATATACTTTCATGTTTAACACACACACACACTTGTACACTACTCTCGCATACAGATGAAAACATGTTACATCGAAATAATAATAATTTTTTTTTTACAACTAAAGATAAATTTTGTTTAAATGATAACATCAATAAAGGACCGGCCAATCAAATTATTAACATTTTGTGTACTCAATCATGGGCAGTTATTTAAAGGGAGATTATGATTGGGATTTTCTGGCATGAGGCGATAACACAAGAAAGTTTTCGAAATTAAAGCAAACGGTAAATGGGGGTGGCTCGGGGCATGGGATGACCCTTAGAAAACTGGAAATGTATTGATCTTTTCTTGGATATAAATAAACAATGACGTCATAGCAGTACATAAAAAATAGAACGATAAAATTTGAACAAAATTTGACAGCCAGTCATAAATGTACAAAAATCAACCCTCCCCTCCACTCTTTTCCCAAAAACACACACACACACAAACACCTTTTTAAAAAAATCAGTTTGAAACGGGTCCATGTTCATTTATCAGATAAGAACCGATCTGACCGAGATAAAGTATTAAGATTATGAGGATTTATATTCTCTCACCTGGGACTGCGATGGGGGTTAGGGGTTGGGGGATTAGGGGGTGGGGGAGACTGTCGCAGTGGCAGATGGAGATGACCCCTGGAAATTTGCTTGAAGATCTCAACGTTTATCTGTCCTTAAGATCGAGGTTTGAAGTCAGAGGGGCTTGTGTGAAAGGAAAAAAACAACAACAACACAGCTTGGATTACGAATTCGGAAT
Source organism: Radix auricularia (assembly GCA_002072015.1). Classification (NCBI taxonomy): domain Eukaryota; kingdom Metazoa; phylum Mollusca; class Gastropoda; family Lymnaeidae; genus Radix; species Radix auricularia. Next base: position 1,041,424 of record MUZC01003588.1, on the reverse strand, counting down.
TTCCCCACGGGGGAAACCTTCGATAGATTTTAACAAGAGAATAACATTCTTATACTGTTTGGTCATATACCCCGGGAGATTACATGGATATAACATTCTTAAACTCTTTGGTCATATACCCCGGGAGCTGACATGAATAAATCACGGCGTAATTGTCGAAAACTGAACTAGCAGGGTTTTTCCCCATCAAGTAGCAACACGTTCATTTTCATCTTTCTCACCAGCTGGGTGGATTTGGGGGGGGGGAGAATGGCGGGTTTTTCAGATAAGCTAATCCATTGTGTCCAGGAAATGGACATTTGAGAACAGTTATACACCCAGTAGCCCTCCCCTTAATGCCTCAATCTGAACGAAAATAATGAAAACCAAATCAACATAACATAATGAGTAAACTCGATATTTAAGCTAACAACGAGTTAATGTACAGTTATTGCCCTGCTTTAAAAGAGACAAAACAAAAAGAATCTTACACGAAATGCAATTCACCTGGACATGAATTCAAATCTTTATCTTTATTTAATTAAACTGTCATTAATTTTATTGACATTGAAACTGAATCTAACCCCGAGGTCTAAAATAACGAGTAGTCAGGTTCGCCATTTTATATCGAACAACTTTTTTTTAAAGTGAATTCCCGTGTACTTTTCTTAAATAGTCTGCATTACAGACGCTTCCATCTTCTATACAGAAGACTACTGCGTCTTTCGCATTCTGTTGGGCTTTAATTAACAGTGAAAAAAAAAGTTTCCCGATAACACACGCGGGCAGACTAGTGGAAGATCATCACTGACTATTTCGTGACATGGCTGTTGGGTCAAGTCCAGAGGCGTCACTAGGGATGTTGTCACCCGGGGCGGTAGCTCATGGTGTCACCCGGGGCGGTAGCTCATGTTGTCACCCCCTCACGATTTAACCCATAGAACTCCTTCGAGTTTTCCAGTGCCAAATAACGGGAATATATAGAATTCTATAGTCTGGTGTCACCCCCTGATGGTGTCACCCGGGGCGGCCCGCCCCCACCGCACCCCCCTTGCGACGCCACTGGTCAAGTCGTTATTTTAGAAACATCCAAGCAAAAGAAAAACTATGAGCGGGTTGTCTACTCTTTAACACACTAGCAGTTAAACCTTATCACACATTGAAACAAACTTAAAAGGAACCTAAACCTATTAAGCAATCAATTCTAAACGCAAGTAAACCTTCGAAGAAAAAATAATAAAGTAACAAGAAACTAAATCCAACTGACGTCAACGCATTTAAATCTGCATGCTTTCAATTTGTTTCAAAATAATTTTTTTTAAAGTAACAAAGTCAATTTTTTTAAAATACACGAATTGTTCAATTCGAATTGATGTTATTTAACACAGCTTATCTGTTTGCTGACACCAGAGGCGTCACTAGGGTTGGTGTCACCCGGGGCGGTAGCTCATGGTGTCACCCGGGGCGGTGGCTCCTGGTGTCACCCCGTCATGATTTAACCCATGGAACTCGTCCGAGTTTTCCAGTGCCAAGAAACGGGAATATATAGAATTTTACTGTCTGGTGTCACCCCCCTGATGGTGTCACCCGGGGCGGCCCGCCCCCACCGCACCCCCTAGCGACGCCACTGACTAACACGTCAACGCTATCAATTCAAACGTGTCACTCTAATGTCCTAGCTGCCATAATTAACACACAAAAAAAAAAAAACAATAAAAAAACAACGTAAGTTACGATTACATATCAATAAGAGTGTTACCGTAAAAATTATTGGTACTCTCTAGACCAGCACGACTCTCACACCGGTGACGACAATAAAAATGAGAATGAGCTCTGTACGAAACAATATTTGGACACATATCTACTCAAACAAGCACGTAGACACGAGAGTCTTACATAAGTTCTTGAGGTGGCTTCAGTTCTGCTCTGGACTGATTCAATCCAGGTGTTACACAGTGTTGGACAACTGGACTTCGGGGGGGGGGGTAAAAAGTTAACAGTTCACGTTTAATGTTTTAGAATGCAGTGATGCTTTATCCCTCTTTCACTCGCACCGTTCCCCCCGACCAAAAAAAAAAAAAAAAAAAAAAAAAAAAAATTCCTTAACTTTCCATGAAGGATATAACAGCCTTTATTTACTTTCCCAGCGTTACAAAAATAGCATCGCGGTTAGGGCAAATCTTCTCTCTAATATCACTAAATTAATACACAATTATATCATGAACAACAAATTAAAGTCATCTTTTGTTTCGTTGCCGTTCAAAAAAAAATCATTCTTCTTCTTTAATTGCATTTTGTTTGGTCACACCATTTACTCTTTGATTTTATGAGCGAAAATGACAAAACAATTTTTATTAGATCTCTTTTTATATAGACTATATCAAACATTTCGGGTATAAGGTGACACGATATTGGGGAGCTCTTATGTTTGTAGTTATGAGATATTCCTATACGGCTGTTATTGAATATTGATTGCGAACAAAGCGCCAAATCAAAGGCAATAATATGTGTGTGCATGTGTATGTGTGCGTTCGTGTGAGCGCACGCGCGTGCGTGTTTGTATGTCTGACGGTGTAACGAGGCTTGGCGTCAGTTTTCGCCACAGGAGCCAACGGGTTGTTTCGTTTGTAATATATATATATATATATATATATATATATATA
>MUZC01003588.1:1023081-1038063 GCA_002072015.1 Radix auricularia | reverse complement strand
TGAGGATCGAATCACTAGAAGGTGGGGAGGGGGGCGGGGGCGCTACTGAAGATCGAATCACTAGAAGGTGGGGAGTAAAGGTCTCCTTAATTACTGGTTGATCTAACAACAAACAACAAACAACAAAAAAGAAAAAAACGAAGCTTTCACAGCATCATCTATACTAAACTAGGCTGTAGTGGGAAAAGTTGGGGAGGGGGGGTAATTTATTTATTACCACAGAGGATAAGCGCCCCACAACCTCACTCCCACCCCTCAAAGACACACTGGTACCGCCCTAAACAACGAAAACGCGCCAATCTTTATTCCGGGTCTGTGGAGTGAGTGTATCATTACCAGGGTTACGCAATATTTTATTGTCTTTGGCATCTATTATATCATTTTAAAAATAAAGAACCCGAGTAAAACCAGATGTTTTATCTCAACATTGGAGGAGGTGTTGGTTCAAATTAATGTCCGGGGCGTTGACAAGATGGGGTGGGATGGATGGGGGAAATGACATTCGAATCCAACCACCCATTTATTACACATGAGTGCATTTTGGTGATATTAGAATAAAGCCATTTTCTTCTCTTGTTTCTTGTGAGCTGATCTGGGCGGATTTACAAGGGAGATTGTTTGGTGAAAAATTGTCATTGGTAAACTCACCTTCGTAACACAAACTCACACGCTCAGAAATACAAACGTGTTTTAGAGTTTTAAAGAATAGTTGTTTGAGAACTTTAAAAAAAAGTATTGGCAGCTAAAAGAGAGAAAAAATATGACAATAGAGAGCCAAAGGGTGTACGCTCCCGTGATCTGATTGGTAGATGAAAAAGAACTTTTGATTTGAGGAATTTTTCTTTCATGTCTTTTTGGCCAAGTAGATGAGACAGTGGGACTTGCGTTAGTGCGGGTATGACATGTGTCGTAGGGATTGTTGTAGACAAACATCTTGATGTGTCGTAGTGTTGTAGTAGACACACATCTTGGTGTGTCGTAGGGTTGTTGTGAACATTCTCTAACGTCCACTGGCTTGGCAGATGCGTATGATTAAGTGGCAATCTATGCAAATGAAAGCCTTTCGTGTGCTCGTTCAATGAAGGGGTTCCCAATCCATCAAAGTGGGTCCGAACCACTAATGTAGGTCCCATCAATTGAAGTGGGCCCCAATTATTGAAGTGAGCCCAGACTATTAAAGTGGGCCCTAGTGATTGAGGTGGGCTCCAACCATTGAAATGGACCCCAACCATTTAAGTATACCCGAACCGGGAAATGGTATCAGTTGTAAATAACTAACAATAAATTGTTTCTGAACAAAACGTGCAATCCTGAACTATTTGTTCAACTTAACAACAATTTTTTTATTTAAACCCCTCAAATACATAAAACGAAACTGTGTGATCAATGGACCATGAAATCCGGGAAATGAGAACCAAGTGTCAGCGGTTCCTTAAACTGGAATTTTGGGGTGTGACGAGGAATCCCTGTTTTCCGACAACCCCCAAGAGAAATCTCGCGGGACGACAGAATGTGCTATAATTTGTCAATGTAAAGAAATAAATAAATACAGAGTTCAATAATATAACATACAATATGGATTACGTCTTGCATGCACGCATACATCCACATCGACAAAGAATATATTATATGTAAGCAATGTAACGTTACACTCGGACATGTCCACAAATATAACATTATTTAACATTTGGCCGTGATCTGGGCAACATGAATGTTTTCCATTCTTACGAATCGAATACAGATAAATGGATGAACTAAATTTGTATGAAATCTCAAAGCCAGTTTTAGCTATCCGAAATCAAATGTTATGGCGTGAAATTCTTTGTTTAAAAGAACATACACTAGAGACTTGAGCGAATGAAAACTTGCTAACAATTTTAGTTAAGTCGTCGCATTAAATCGATTTCTGTAATAAATCGTGCTTAATCCTATGCCGGGAGACAGTTCTTCCTTTTAAAAAAAAACAAAAAAAACAATAATCGAATACCAAGAATGAACTTGGGCCCTTCTCCAAAATCGCTCGCTCGTTGGTGTCCGTCAGGATAGCACGCGAGGAAGCCGGAAGTTGGTTATGTGAAATGTATGTCTTTATTAACAACCTGACTCATTCGACTCCCACCGTACATGTATCACATGTCTTTCAAGTCGTTCCGCAACCCCCTAAAATATAAAACCACAACATGCAAGGTTTTGTGTAGAGCCCCGGATCTCACAGTTTCGGAATAAGTAAGACACTAGTCCATATGCAACACTTAACAGTTCTACCCTGGCGAGAAGTTTCTGTCCTTCAGCTGTGCTTCGAGGTCGCTGGAGGGAAGGGAGAACGTCCTCTCGTCACCTCCTCGCTGACGATCAAAAATGTCGCGAGGCAAGCGGGCCAGAGTGAGTCATTGTTCGTGTTGTTGTTGTTGTTTTTTATGTTGCTGTTGTGTTGACCGCTGTCCGAGACAAGGTGAGCGGTTTCCGTCTCTATGTCAGTAACGACTGCTGGTGGGGTATACCGTTCTGACTGTACCAGGACGAGTAGTGTGACATGTAGGCGTTGCCGATCTGCTGGTGGGCGTGGTGCTGCCCGTGGGAGTGGGCGTGCCCCGAGTTGGGACCGGAGCCGAGGTCCGACCAGGACAGCACGTTCCCCTGCTGGCTCATGGGCGAGGCCGACGGCAGCATCGGCGTGGGGGTGCCCTGTGGGTGGGGGTGCTGGATGCCGTGCTGTGGGTTCGGGGACCCCTGTGAACCGGGGTGCATGTCAGAGCCCTGGGGCCCGTCGTCCAGGAATGAGGACTGCTGCTTCACCCCCATGTTCTGCTGCTGGGGCGGGGACGATGTGGAGCCTTGGTGAGATGGGGGCTGGGAACACGGCGGCTGGGAAGGTGGGGCCCCGCCCTGTTTCATTATCTTCTTGTACTTGGACCTTCTGTTCTGGAACCATATCTTGACCTGAAAAAATAGGAGAGTATGACTGCATGTTACCATAGTTGGAAATTTCTACCTGAACTAATTTTTTAAAATATAAAATACATATAGAAAACGAAAGCGGAACATGAAATTTTTTTTCTTCAAAGAAAGAAATTTCAGCCATTGGAAAAAAGGGAGATATCGAATAACATAATGACACTTTAGAAACTCTTTATCAAATTTATTTTCAATTATAAATATGAACAAGTTACTAACTGCAGCTAATATGTTTTCAGTTTTAAACTGATAAGCATTTGATCTGCCATGCAAACGCAAAAGCGGCTGGTATTTAAATGTGCCATTAAATGTACCATGTTATACATTCAGAGAAACCAAGCAAAAGTTACCGTAAGCTATAAACTAGGACTGACGTTTGTTTTGGTATATACGTATGGTTTGGTTTTGGCATACGGTATATGTTTTGGTATATGCATGGCATACCAAGTTTACTAAACCAACGAAAAATTTGTTTAAAATGCAGCCCAACAAATCAACCCCCCCCCCGACACACACATCCCACACACCCCTCGCCTTCTCCTCGCCATGCACGGACCCCTAGGTGAGCCAACGAGAAGGCCGTGTCAGGCCACTGATGCCGACGAACCCCAGGTGCCGCCGTAATCGCCGCCAGACGACAATGCGGCATTGTACCCGTGAGACCCGCTTCACTGAGTGAAGGGAGGCTGGGGTGGGGATGTGGAGGGGTGGGTTCGGAAACAGGTGGATGGGGGTTGGGTGCGGGGTCGGTTGGTGGAGAGACAGAGCCATCACAAGGGGGAGTAAAACTGCACTTGATCGATAGCGCCACAGGCCCGACTCTTTGATTTGACCGCTGTCACGGGCGTAACGAGGAGGTCCTGATTGATTTCTGAGGGGGGAAAAAACTCTCAGTATCGATCGTTGTGTCTGTTTCATCCCCACGAGAACAGATGGGTTTTTTTCTTGTGTCCGCCCCCCCCCTTTTTTTTTTCATTAAAAAATGTGTATGCTCTATTTAATTTTGTTCTTTTATGAATATTCTTCCACGTTCCTTTTGTTGATAGGAATCGGTTTTACCTCATCGGTTGGTACATACTTTTACGGTTCAACAAGAAATCTTCTCTTAAAAATTAGTCGCAGATTTCCACCCACCTTTATCCCCCCCCCCCCCAACTTCTTATTCAGCCCTCCCTCCGTGATTTTATTTTTAAAAAATTCTCTTCGGCCTGATTAACTTCCCGTTTTTGGTTGCTGTTTTATTTGTTAAGATTGTTTCATTGGACCGCAACAGAAGCTAACTTAAGAGTAGATTTGTGACTTGGTGGTCAGTCTGATTGTTGTCCTCCCCCCTTGCCCACCACACACTCTTATCTTATCTTAGATATACAGACGCTCCGTCTATGCAGAAGATAATTGCGTCCACAGACCATGACAGATGATCTGTAGGCAAGTGATGCAGCGGTCACAGGCCACGGCTATAAGGGTTCTACGCATTACCCAGCCTCCTAACTATTGTCTAGTTAGGTACCCATTCAGAGCTGGGTGACTCGGGGACTCCTTAGTCCCCGGGACCAAATCCTCGCCTTCGCGTGGATTTGATCTCGTGACCATCGGTACGCCAGTCGAGCACGCTACCACTCAACCCCTGCGTCCCACACACATACTCACACACATACACACACAAACACACACACACACACAGGTGTATACTACTCCAACGACCCGACTAAACAAAAACTGTGACCAGTAAATATCAACCAAAACATAATGACTTTAAAATTGATCTCTCAAGTTCGTGTTAACGACAGGAAATATTCGAAATATTTGGTAAAATTACAACACGTCCATTCAAAATATGCCACAGGAAGTTGACGGCAGAGGGCGCCATCCGCCTCAGAAAAAACCTTTCAGACAGCTGACGATATTTCACACCCCAGTTTACTCTTTTGAACAACTATTAGCCAACATTTGTTTTCAAATTAATGTACAATCTTACTAATAAAACCTAATGTACCCAAAGAATAAATACAAAGAGGAAAAAAACAACGGAATAGAATAGATAGAAGGGATCGTTTTACACACTGTTGCGTTTCTCTTTAACAAATATCAGAGGAGGTTCCAGCTTCGATTTTTACTGCACATGGATGTTGCCGTTGTGTGTGATTGAAGGGTTCTAACGTGATGTTGTATGTGCCGGCGAGATGTTGTATGTACAGGCAAGATGTTATATGTGCCGGCGAGATGTTGTATGTACAGGCAAGATGTTGTATGTGCCGGCGAGATGTTGTATGTGCCGGCAAGATGTTGTATGTGCCGGCGAGATGTTGTATGTGTCGGCGAGATGTAGTATGTACAGGCAAGATGTTGTATGTGCCGGCGAGATGTTGTATGTGCCGGCGAGATGTTGTATGTGCCGGCGAGATGTTGTATGTGCCGGCGAGATGTTGTATGTGCAGGCGAGATGTTGTATGTCCAGACAAGATGTTGTATGTCCAGTCATTGTATGTCCAGTGGAGATGTTGTATGTCTAAATGTGATGTTATATGTGCAGGCGTTTTATTCTGTGTGCCGGCGTTTTGTTGTATGTGCTGTTGAGATGTAGGTTCAATAATGATTCACTGTCAGATTTGGACTGATATGAAACATATTATGTGTTGGGGAAGCGGGGGGGGGGGGGGGAACTAAACAAAGCGGGAGGCCTGAAAGGGCAGTTAACTCTGTAAGGCCAATCAATTTGAACAAGGGGCCGTAAATCTCACTCCCAGAGAACTTGATCTCAAGCCCATAAAAAATGGCGGCATCGTGTCGTCATACATTGTGATTGAGACACCGCGCGTTTGTTTTTCATGGGGACGCAGCATTTTGCCGTCACCGATTATTACAGTGTTCTGTTTCGTTACACTTCCGTGATTAATTTGTGTAGATTTTTAAAGTGAAGAGACTGAAAAGGTTCAGTTGCCGGAGTGGAACGAAACTGTAAAGTGGACGCTTGGAGAATATTTAAGAGTAGAAAACGATGAGGTTGTTGGTACTTAAAGGGTTAAGGATATGTTGGTTGTTGTTAACTAAAGGGTTAATGATATATGAAATGTTGCAGTTAAACTATTTGTTCTTGGTACTGAAAGGAATAAAATTATATTTGTTGTCGGTACCTAGAGGGTTAAAGATATATGGGTTGTTAGAACTTAGAGGGTTAAGGATTAACAATGACGACCTCAAAGTACTTAATCCCACTTATCTCAGAACCCATCCCCCACTTTTCTTCTCCTTGCGCAACAGTAATATCTTTCATACGCCTCTGAACCAAAGCCGTTTGCAAAAGGGCAGCGAGAGATACCCATTGAATTAATGGCCGAAAGTGGTGAGCATACGGATATAATGGTCAAAGTGATGCAAAGTCCGAATCAAGTGGTCAAAGAAGTAGGGGTGTACCGGATTTCGGCTCCGGCAAATACGGAATCCGGTCATTTTGACATATCCGGCTCCGGCAGGATTTCATGTCTTAAGTCCGGCTGGCCGGTAGAGCCCTAATACTTATAAATACGTAGGATCCAAAAAATTCGGATTTCGGCCATATTTTGCACATCCGCATTCGGCTCTAGCCAGAGTGCACTTCATTGTTCTTGATAAATCCGACTCCGGCCGGATTTCAAAAATATTGAAACCGATTGGGCCCTAGATAGAAGTCAACCAACAGAATCAAGGCAAATGAAGTGCACACGAAGAAACTAAGGGGCAGTAAATACAACTCAAAGCCAACGAAATCTCAGATCGATCTCAGTGGCCTTGTCATGCTGCAGTGAATCTTCAATTAGCTAACGAATACGTCTTCTGCTTACGTAGGATTCTGAAGGATGTTTCGCTTTTTCTCATGTGTAAAAATATCCAAAAGGGGGGGGGGATTATATACTATAGTTCTTGTTGAGCAAGAATCAATGTCCCCTAAACTGCTGAGGCGATATGTTTACATATGATCTCAGTTCAACGGCTGTTTGGCCAGATTTTCACGCTGGTTGCCGTTCCGTTTTGTGGCAGCCAGGCGCGCGAAGCCAGCGAAGCGTGACGGTTGTGTCACGGCTCCAAAAGTTGGACGACTTGTCACGCACTTGAAATAGCAGACGTGAACCCCCACCCACCACACCCACCTTTTTTTATTTTGTTTTCGTTAACTTCACATTTCCACAGCAGGGCGTCTGAATGTTCTGTCACGTGGTTTATGCAGACGATAAAATTATCTTATATCGTCTGCTGGTGAGATGGGGCCGGCTGGCAGACAAATGATTCATCACATTCTAATACATCATGATGAAATTACGGCTGGAAAACCATGCTTCGTGGGAGGATAAAACATGACGATGAACTTACGAGGGCAAATACGAATTAAATGCTAATGTTTTAAAGAAACATTTACACTTTTTAAAAAAATATTAATTAACTAATAATAAAATTTTGTAGTATAAGTTTTTTTAATAAGTTCTTGTAATTGACATCAAATTAACATATGAAAATGTTAAGGCTTAAGATAATATTTACGCATATAAGCTAAGTGTAAGGCTAGTAAATTCTTTGACGTCTTGGCTTGCTAAAAAAATTATTTCCTACGAATACAGATCAAAGTCGACATTCATTTTCCACAGTCCGGTCAACAAAACATTTCCAGAAAATAAGCCTAGAGTTCCAGAGCCCTTATAGAGATGCGCATCCCTTATATATGTGAAAGTTTTAGAAAGTTATATTAAAAAAATAGAAATATATATATATATTTTTAAATATTTACAAAAAGTGATTGGGTGTTGAATTGAATGTTCATGGTGACGACCAAAGAGATATCTTTAGGGGAGATAATTTTTTAAAAAAACAGGTTGAAACGAAATTTAGCAAACACTATGCTTGAAGCATATTACGTCCCCTTTCACAGTCCCAACAAGACGACTGTTGAGATGGCTGTGCCCAGTCACTTTGATGGTGTGCATAAAATGTAAGCGTTTAAATGAAACTTTTCCCAGCACACCACGTGGAGATATTGAATGAACGGAACCGAATTGTAAATAGCACTATTGTAAAATGACTGCCTTTTAAGGCATGCGGACGGTGCTGTATGTATGGGCGATAACTAGCAAAAACGATGGCAACGACCGTAACAACGGCCCTCCAGGCTTCTTCATGGGACATAATTGTCTGTCCCATCACATCCCATCCCATGGCAATTTATGCCTGTCCCATCCCATCCCATCCCATGGGACGTTTCCCATGGGATCCCATGGGGAAAAAAATCCTATGGACAAGCCTGCTAAAAGCCCGTCGTATGACGCAGACCTATTCGTTACTGTGCCCAAAAAAGCGTGGACGCTTATTTATTTATCTCTTTTATCCGGGGCAAGGAGCAGATGCGTCAAAGAAAGGACAAGGGGAGGTAAGGAAAACAATACCAGAAACCAGAGTTACGTCAGCTCGCGTCGCTTTCAGCTGCAGAAATTCAAGTATCCCCCGGGCTCAAAAAACGTCTGTCGTCAAGGCATCCCCATCGGGGCTCGGGTATCTGACAATCTGCGACGTCGATTCATCACATACAGAGTTCCGTGATCTTGTTGTGTACAGAAATGCTATATGTTCAGTGCTCCTCACGTACACCAGTCCCTGACGTCACAAGCTATTAAAGACACCGATCCCCGAATACAGCAAAGACACCGCCATTTTGAAGACACCAAAAGCCAAAGACAACAGTCGCTAAAAGATCCCAGCTTTACGTGACATAAAGATATTTCCGTTGAACATATTCAAAAAAAAAAAAAAACACTTTATCAAAACGTTTCCAAAATGTTTTGTCCGTCCCGGTCCAAAAGTAAAAACGGTGATTTTGTTTTTCCACGTCTTTTAGGGTTACCAAGTGGACTACTTGAAACTATGACTTTCGTTTGGTGATTTTCAAATTGTTATCTTTACAACATAATCCGTACAGAATGATCTTCATAACAAGGTCTTATAACATACTCCTCATAAATTGATCTTCATAACAAGGTCTTATAACATACTCCTTACAAATTGATCTTCATAACAAAGGTCTTTTAACGTGTTTGTAAAACAAGATATTTATAATGAAGACCTTATAATACGTGATCGCTAAAACATGATATTTATAAAATATATTTTTAAAAAAACCCTATCTTTGTAACACGATCTTTATGAAACGTGATAATTATAACGTGGTCTTTAAAGCAGGATCTTCATAACATCACGTTACACGGTGTTCTATCCACGTGCTCGTATATTTTATCACATCGCCAGTACAACCAAAAGAAGAAAAAAATGGTCCTGGGATGGCGACCTCGACTATAGTATATTTATTGGCACTGGACTGTAATACAGGGTTGATGGGGGGGGGGAGGCACAAGTCTGCCCAAAGGAACAAGTGGAGCAAGACGGGTCGTTCGAATGGAAAACACCGAATCCCGGGCGCTCTCGAGCTCGCACGGGGCTGTTCACTCGAGCTCGCACGGGGGCTGTTCACTCGAGCTCACACGAGGGCTGTTCAATCGAGATCAAGGTACACTAAAAGAAAAGATGTTTTAACATTTTGGCACCGGTTGATGATTGGGCTGGAACATCAGGACACATCAACATCAGGTCGATGTAATGTTATTTTTTTTGTTTTTAATGAAAGCGTCGATACTGTTTAGGAGTGTAGAAATTTTTCAATAAACTTTGTTGGTGCATGTAGATATGTGCTGAAATATGTATCATTATATGGATTATGTTTGATACTGTGTTTCAGTATGAAGATTATATATTGAAATACGTATCATTACGTAGATTATGTGTTGAAATAAGTATCATTACGTAGATTATGTGTTGAAATACGTATGGCTATGTAGATTATGTTTGATACTGTTTTTAAGTATGTAGATTATGAGTTGAAATATGTTTCTTTTGGTAGATTAAAAAAAAAAAGTTTCATTTTGTATATTGTTTCAGTTGTTGTAGATCTTTCTTTACGTCATACATCCATCTAAGCCCAGGTCTTCCCTTGAGCCGCTTTCCTCTGGGGTTTTGGTGGTGTACCCTCTTTACTCTTTTGACATTCTTTCTCGGTGTCATGCCCAGCGCAGTCTGCCTTTTTTTTTTTTAATTTCTGCAACTATTGTGGTATCGTGATATAGACACTAAGTCGTATAGGGCCCCGAAATTGTTAAGACTGACCCTGGTTCTACGTCTCCGAACCATCGAGATGTTCTCTGCGTCATCCGAACCATTGAGATGTGCTGTACGTCATCCGAACCATCGAGATGTGCTCTACGTCATTCGAACAAAAGAGATGTGCTCTACGTCATCCGAACCATCGAGATGTGCTCTACGTCATCCGAAACATCGAGATGTGCTCTACGTCATCCGAACCATCGAGATGTGCTCTTTACGTCATCCGAACCATCGAGATGTGATCGACGTCAACCAACGCTCAATTATGGTTCCGTTTTTTTTTTTTAAAAAAGGCTCCCGTCTGTATAGAGTCCCTCACATTGGGACCACAGTGAACAAAACAATCTTAGTACCGAAAAGAGAGATTTAAGATATTTGAAAACGGGGTGAGGGTGGGTGCCCTTTGTCATGGGTCAATTTTTCAGAACGGAGGGGGGGTGAATTATTGCCCCCCCCCCTTGTGGCCTGGACAGAACCCTCTCCAACTGATTTGACGTGACACTCTCAATCCCCCTCTCCCCTCCCTTTCACCACCCCACGACACCCCCAAAACGCCCGCCCCAACGAGGCGAGTAAATTATGATCCGGTAAGTCCCCCTGTAGCCGAGGCGTCCCGTGTCTTGTTTGGTTTGTCAATAACCTTCATCTCTCACAGGCATGTACGAGGGCTGTAGCTTCCACCGTGCCACTATGCGAGATTGCTATCGCATTTTTCACATCTCCCTTTAATAGGTGGGAAACCCCCGCCTGTTTTAAGCACCTTATTTTTTATAATAAAAAAAAAACGAGATGCCTGTCTCTTGTATTTGGTCTAACCTTGACCGATGCACGAAATGACATTGCATTGTTCTTTCTCTTCAACGCACGAGACAGCTCATACAACTGCCACAACACGAGCCTAGGGTCGAGGCTTGGTAACGTGATCGGAAATATTAACAGGGATATTTTTTTAAAATTTGATTTATTAGATCATAGAATTATTAATGTGATTTCAGACATGTGATTATAAATATGATTACCGTATTTATGGTCATTATTGTAGATTATGTGACTTGAAGCTTGTTATAGGAATTAAAAGATTTGTTAAATAACCCCTAAAGTACTTTTTCCCCTTTATATATTGCATTGTTATGTATCAGTTATACATCATATTGCTATTTTTCAATGAATTACTTTATAATTACGCTATCATTGATGTTTATTTTGATGTTATTACGTCTGTAATATGTCAAAGCGAAGTTCTCTAGAAGAGTAAAAGAATGCGCTTCAATTTCCGCACGTAAACTGTAATGTTCCCGATAAATAAAGAATGTTCGTTATCCGGTATGTTCTAAAAAATATATAAAAAATTAACACAGGCATTGTCATGTATTGGCCTGAAATCTATAAATACCCGGAGCTTTATGGTGGAAAAGTATAATGTGAGACACGATTTAATATGTAGCGTCCAAGTATAATGAGAAGGAAGTATCTTATTAGCTATTTGCGATTTCTTCGTTAAATTCAGACGGCTTATTGAACCCGAACAAGAACAAACTGGTTCATAATTTTGCTATGCTATCAGTTTTAAGAACTTATTGATTCTTCTGTATTTACCTATTTAAAAAGAAATTGTTATACTAAAATGCTGTTTAAAAACAGTAACATAACGAGTTGTGGCGTTCTCCGGTTTGAGATATGAAAAAACGTTATAACTTTACTACCTCTTCTAAGCTCTTCTTTGCGTATTATGAATAGTTGAGGAGCTTGGCGTATTTTCTGCTTCGTGTTTACTACTTATAGAACTTATTGTCATAGCATAGACGTACTTGTTACACATTTGTATTTTCAAGGCCTTGTATTAAATTGCTGTTAAATCAACACGTTGTGATCATTAACCATTAACACGTATGACAAACTGCTAGCTATTACTAATATTTTGTTATATCTGTTACGTCATGATATAAGCAATGTTTCCCTCTAAGGTTCGTTGATCCGTGTGCAAAGTTCAACAACAAAAAAAAAACAACAACAATAAACTAAAAAACTCGTGTGAAAAATAGCATAGCATCCAATTTGCGTGAATTTTTTTTACAAAATTTGCTGCGTGGTAATTCTTAACTGCTGCGCGGCGTCCATCAGATTGCTGCGCGTTGGCGCAGCCTAATGGGAAGAGCGGCATTAGCTTTTTTTTTTATGAATTGTGATTTCATTTGCATTGATTTAATAAATGTTAAAATAATTCATAATATTTCATAAATTTTCAATAGATTGAAAAAGGGTATCTCCCACCCCCGCCTAAAGCTCTGAGAATCCCTCAGCATCCAAACACTATAACTTAATCTCTGGAATCGTCCAATGAATGTAAAGCAAGGGGTCTCCAACACGAAGACATATAAATCAAATGCTCATCATTGTGTTTCACTAATCTTCACATTAAACTAGTGAGACACTGTTTACTTGGCCGCACCAAACCCCCCTCACCCACTCATACCCACACTTCCTTCACTTCTTTGGAATCACACCTCTCTCTCCCTCTACCATTTTTTTTTCTCTAACCGTCTCCTTTCACTGACGCTTCGACGACCCTCCACCCAACAATACGACCCTAATTTAATCGTCTAGGTTTGTGTGTATCGCCCTCAATATTTGTCTTCTCTCCTCGTTATTGAGCCACGCGCCAGTCGGTAGACACACGGGACAGCCAATTAGCGCGTGTTGTCATTGCCCCCAACTGGATATCGACTCCAGCTCTCCAACCACTACACGGTGCCTTACTTTTTTCCCCCACCCTTCTCTTTTGATCCTGATGCCTTAAAGACCAGAAAAATAAAGAATTTTTTAAAATAAAAAATAACGTATCATACAGCTTTATAAGGCTATCACTATTTTAATTTTTCCACGACTCCCCCCCCCCACTCCCACCAAACCACGCAATCCCCCCTCCAACGGTTTAAATAAATCGAGGTGCAGATCAATCGTTTTAAAAGGCTCGAGGGACATTTTGTTTGCAGTGACGGCATGAAGACTGAGAAATGAACGACGGAGAAGGATTGTTCTCAAAGTTGTTGCCCTGGAACTGATGAATGCCGCGCTAATGAATCCGTGAACTGTTTGCCGTCACTTGTTTCCACGAGTGATTTCTGGGAGGTCGAGGGTTTAGAGAGGGACGTTAGGATGAAAG
Organism: Radix auricularia; assembly: GCA_002072015.1. Lineage (NCBI taxonomy): Eukaryota > Metazoa > Mollusca > Gastropoda > Lymnaeidae > Radix > Radix auricularia. The sequence goes on along the minus strand of MUZC01003588.1, from coordinate 1,024,769 downwards.
TTAACGGACGGGCGCAGGGGGGGTGGGTGTTGAGGGGGCTGCGGTGGGTATGGATGTCGTGGCTCCGAGGGGTAGAAGGGCAGGCGACTTCACGTCTCTTGTCTATTCGAGGCCCAAACGAGGGCATGGAAGGGTGTACTCGTCAAAAGATCTCCAGTGAATGTCTACTGATGACGTGGCTCTCATACAGAGTCGATAACTCGTTCTAGGCCACCGGGGGCCAAGGAAACACAAGGGTGGGGGCGGAGAACATTGGGGGAAAAGAAGCGCTTGAACAAGTCATTTAATGAGCAGAATTGTTTAATAAGTTCTTTTTTTATTTAGTACCGACATGATTAAGAGAGCGGGAAGGTTGAATTACTATGTTTTATTTATTTATTATTATTTTTACTAGGGCTTGCAGAGCGCCTAAGGCGCCTATTTTTTCAAAAAGCCCAAGCACCTTTTCCTTGTTTGATAAATACCCAGGCTTGTCCTTGGGGAATATTTTTCCCATGGGATTCCCATGAAAAACGTCCCATGGGATGGGATGGGATGGGAAGGATTAAATTGCCATGGGATGGGATGGGATGGGACAGAAAAATATGTCCCATGGACAAGCCTGTAAATACGGAATATTAAACTTCATGAAATGTACACAAATTGTTTTATAATTACTATGTATATCCTAAAATCCTACATCGTTCCGTTTTCCAAAATTAAAATGCAACCTCAAACAGTGACGTCATATAATATTTTACGACGAGATACACCACACGCTTTTAACTGCTATGTACTGTTGTATTATTTCAAAAGTAATTTTCAATTTATAAGTATTTTGTACACATCCTGATGAACAACTTGTATTAAAATGTAAGCACAAACAATGACGTCATAGTGTTACGGAGACAGTGAGTGAGTGACTTGGGCTATTATATTGTTTATTTTATATATATATATATCAATATATATAAATAGTATTTTCTTGAAGAGTTCTGATCTCTTCCAATAGGTTCATTCCAAACATGTCTTCTGAGGTCAACATGAACACTATCAAAATTTGAAATAAAGAAAATCAATGAGTTAATTTCTTTGTTTGTTTCTCTGATTTTAATCATTATTACACCTAAATTACACTTACATTACACCTACATTACACCTACATTACACTTGCATTACACCTACATTGCACTTACATTACACTTACATTACACCTACATTACACCTACATTACACTTACATTACACTTACATTACACTTACATTACACTTACATTACACCTAAATTACACTTAAATTACACCTACATTACACCTAAATTACACTTACATCACACCTAAATTACACTTACATTACACTTGCATTACACTTGCATTACACTTACATTACACCTACATTACACTTACATTACACCTACATTACACCTAAATTACACTTACATTATACCTAAATTACACTTACATTACACCTATATTACACTTAATCACGTCTTATCATCATGGCGATGTTCTCTTGTTTTTATCTTCACTTGTTTTGTGTTCAGTTGTATTTACCGGGGAAACAGATCTCAGCTTCGGCTTCGGTGAATCCGGAATCCGGCCAATTGCACAAAGCCGGCTAAGGTTCTGGTCAAATTTCACTTAATAAATCCGGCTCCGGCATCGGCCGGATTTCAAAACTATGAATAGTTGGTTTATATATATATATATA
>MUZC01003588.1:975884-992745 GCA_002072015.1 Radix auricularia | reverse complement strand
GAGAGAGAAAGAGAGAGAGAGAGAGAGAGAGAGAGAGAGAGAGAGAGAGAGAGAGATAGAGAGAGAGAGAGAGAGATGGTATATCTCTAACGGCGAATAGAAAATATTGGGTTAAGATTCTTTTTTTTTTTTCTTAAAGATTTTCCTCCTTAAAAATTGTTTGCGTCTTACCTAAGATAATTCCCGAGCGTCTTATGAGGCGTAAAATACGGTAAGCGTTTTCGCTGATAAAAAGAAACTGAGAAAAGGGTTAGTCTTGATGACAGAGATTTGATTTTAAATTCTGTTCAATTCATTTTTTTAATAAAAGCTGTCAATATTCTTGAGAAACTTTAAGCTGTCGAAATTAGTGAGAAGCTATAAATTGTCAACATTAGTGAGAACCTATAAACGGTCAACATCAGTGAAAACCTATAAACTGTCAACATCAGTGACAACCTATAAAATGTCAACATTAGTGAGAACCAATAAACTGTCAACATTCAGTGACAACCTATAAGCTGTCAACATCAGTGACAACCTATAAACTGTCAACATCAGTGACAACCTATAAACTGTCAACATTTAGTGAGAACCGATAAACTGTCAACATTTAGTGAGAAGCTATAAACTGTCAAGATTTAGTGAGAACATATAAACTGCCAACATTAGTGAGGACCCACAAGCTATCAACATGAGTGTTGCTTTACAAGGAGCGGGTCAGACACGTTGTCGTCCCATTGTGCTGCTGAGGTGGATATCAGTGATGTCGATTTTCCAATAAACGTTTGGTATTTTTTTTAAAAACTCAACGAAGAGATTTAATCCTCTACACGTCCCACAACGCCAGAGATAATAATGAAATTTACGTTAATGACACAACCAGTACAGCAACAGCAACACACGATGTGATACGGAACGGCGCAGCAGTCTGTGAGGCTTCCAAGTGTATACGACAGACCAAGAAGATCGTGGTTCAAAACCCTCCTGACGGCGTCCCGGCCATATTTTGTAGGACATGCGGACGCACCTTGCGTGTAAGACTAGATATAGTTATTCAGATAGATAGATGGATAGATGGATGGATGGATAGATTGATGGATATATGGATAGATGGATGGGTGGATGGATGGATGGATCGATGGAACTAGTGAGCCACCAAACGTCACATATGGCTGCCACTACACATTGCCGATGTGATGAGAATTGTCCTCCTCAAGCATGACGGACAAACAACAACAACGATGACGTCGGTAAAAACATTATCTTCCTTAAATGTGTTCAGCTCGGGGGCAATCGGGGGCAATCGAGGGCAAATAAGAAGGCAAGCATCGCAAAAAGAAAATAGTAATAAAGCTGAAGGTTACAAAACATGTACAAATTTCTTTTTAAAAGAAAAGAAGACATCTTCAATGTGTTCACTGTAATTATAAGGGATAAGAAATATTACGTTGTGTAGTTTATTTGTACAAACGGCGCCACTGTGTCTTGTCTGCAAGATTCCATCGAAATCGGTGTCTGACACCGTGAGACACGTGTGTCTTCTTCGTGTCGCGTCTCCAAATATTGAACTCCGACATCGGAAGCTTGGCGCTCCTTGGGCTTCGGGGTGGTGAAAATTGTTTTTTCTGAGCGGCGTTGAACGACTGGTCAGTACATTGTCACGGTCAGCGATCTGCTGGTCAGTACATTGTCACGGTTAGGGATGACACGGACTTGTTGGTAGATGGTCAGGTAAGTCCAGGACACTGACAACGGGGGGGGGGGCGGTGGTGGGCGACAGAAGGATGACGCTGTTGTCTAGTATGACAGCCTTTGTGGAGGGTGTGACGTGGTTAGTCACGTGACGGGAACCTGGTTTGAGTTTGCAGACGACAGAATTGGACTTTATCTTTACTTAACTTCTTATTTGTCATCCTGAATAGTTTAATTAATATGATATCAATGTGTATTTTATTTCTGTTTACATCACAAGCATAAAGATTAACCCTTTTACAAAATAAATCGAAAGATGTCAAAATTATCAATATATATAACTGAAATCTGTAAATTACTTTTTAAAACAGGCCCATTGATAATCCTTATTTTTATCCTTGTTTTTAATGCTTTACTTATTTTTTTTTATATCACCGTGAATTTTATGTTTGTAACATGAATTTATATTAAGTTTGACAGGCAGACGCTTAAAATTACTGCTAGAAATTTTTATCGGCGTACTCCATCTCACAGGTATACCAACAAAAAAAAAAAAAAGACACAGCCAAAGACACAGCCAAAGACACAGCCAAAGACACAGCCAAAGACACAACCAAAGACAGAATCTAGTTAAAAATCATTTTAAAATTCTTTAACAACCCATAATAAACAACAAAATGTATTTATTTTTTGTCATTAAATTATTTTTTTTGAAATGTTTATTTCAAATGTTGGGTAACTGATGACCTTCAACTTTGACCACCGTGGTTAGGTGACCTACACTATGAAATGTGAGTTGGGAAACTTTGAATTTAGCAATTTTTTAAAATTATTTTTTTTAACTGTTTACATTTTTAAATACAAAACATGTGATTGCGCATCGTGTTATGAAAAATGCAAAAGTTCCCCCACCCCTTCTAAACATTGAAAAGTGAAAACAAAGAACAGAGAAAACAAGGAGAAAAAGTTGAAACATATTCACGTGATCCGGACCAGACACTGTGATAAACTTTTTTATTAGTTTAAATTGATAATAATTACACTAAAGCTCTACAAATGGTTACATATTGCCAAATACGGTCGGACCTCTCTAAGTCGAATTCAAAAGGGCGCGTAAAAAGAAAGCGACTTATGAGTTTTTGAATTCGGGAAAGTGGCGTAATAAGGAGGAGAGTTAGGCCGACACCTAACAATTAATTCGATGTAAGGAGCTTTTCGAAGTAGGGGAGTTCGACTTAGAGAGGTCATACAGTAAGTCATATTTATTCTAGTGACGGTTTTTTGTAAAGACGTTATTAATTAACATAGTAGGAAAATAGAATAGATAGATCTACATTTTGGGTTTATTGAAGGAAATTACGAATTTGAACTTGAAACTAAATTTAATTTTAAAAAAATAATAATTTTAATGTTTCAAGTTACTTTTCGAACACCTCGTGCAATGCCTCGGGTTAAGATGGCTGATTCAAATTTTGACTCACGAGTTCGAAACGGATTGAATGAACATTAGTGTTTAGTAAGTAGACAAAAAATACTTATAACCAATGTAAATTTAGTAAGTTGAACAAAATGTACAGATGGGTCTGGGAAAATGAGGAGACAATATATTTTTTAGATGATCAAACTTATACGCTGTGGATCGGCCAGCGCATTCACAAGATAGCATAACGTGTGTCATTTTATACTTTACAGAAGATTATTGCGCACTATGATTATCCATTATTGGCGTCTAGCTTCGCAATTTTACTTATACATTAATAATGAAAGGAGTAAACAAAGGATACTGCGTCATGTGCCTTATTCTGGTTTATGTCTTGTCATCCATTCCTAAATAGAGGATTTCGGTTGTACAAATGTCATTTAAAAATGAAACGTAATTCAAATTTTAAAATAAAAATATTTTATTTTCTGTTTCAACTGCACTCAACTGTCTGAAAATATAGACATCACTTTTCTCAGCCCTTTACTTTAAACTTATTTGTAATATTTTTATCAGCAACGTTTATAAATTACTAATCAATGCATGGCACAGATTTCTTTTTTTTTAGTTTAACCCTTTGCAGCTTTCGAAGGGGATTAAATAGTCAACTCTGTATTTTAAGTTAAGTCCTAACGATTTTTGACGGGAGAGCTGGAAATTTTACAATAAAGATTTCGTTTTTAAATATATATTTAGGGCTGTTATCGATTAATTTAAATTTAATCGTTAACTTGTGAAAAATTACCGAATAATTAATCGATAATTCTGATTAAGCTAAAAATAAGATGTAAGCCGTAATTAAACTGAAAATTTCAAATCAAGTAACAAAAACAGGCAATTAACATTTTTTTTTAAAGATAAATATAAGAGCTTATTTTAAAGATTACGCTTTCAAAAACGTTTTTTAAATGGAGCAGTTTGTACATAAAAAGCAAACTATTATTAATTATTAATAATTAATCATTTATTAATAAATTGCAAAAATTATTTAAAATAACCTGTTCAATTTAATCGCTATTTTATCGATTAAAATAATTTTAATATAATTTTTTACCGATTAATCGAGAAATTAATCTTTAATTTCCGCTGCCCTATATATATATATATATATATATATATATATATACGGTGGACGCATTAATCTTCTGTATAGAAGGAGCGTCTATAGCATATAACACAAGATATATCGTATTTATCTTTTATGTTTTGTAAGTAATTATGCAGTTTATTGGTTATGTATATATTTTATTCAATTATGATTTAATTGATGCTAGAATAAATATTTCTATTTACAGCCTTAAAAGTATGTTTTTAAATAACAGCTTAAATTATATTATAAATATATTTAATTTATCGCGTAAGTAAAGATCAAGAATAATTAAAAACTGATCTCTTAATGAATTTGTGTTGTTGTTTTATTTGTTAACTGCTCAAATATATTTCAATTTTCTGCCCCAAACATCAAGATCTAGCACTTTATATACTGGTTCATAAAATACAAAATACAAAAAATAATAATAATAAAAAAAAAAAATTAAAAAAAGAATAATAATTTAAAAAATAAAAAAATAATTTCCTTAAGAAACATCTCCACAATTTTCACCCGAATTCGCCGCCCCAAAATGATAATAATAATAATATTATCCATATTGATTAAAACAATTTCCCAATTTTGCACAATTGTAGAAGCTTTGTTTGTATAATTTTTTTAAAGTCACTTTTGATACTTGTGTCCATATTTCTTAATTTCGTTACTGTGTTTTCTATTTCCACTTATTTATCTTTTTCATGATATACTGTCGGACATCGCTGATTCGAACTTAAAGTGACCGGCGAAAAAATTTCGACTTTCTGAGTTCTGGAGATATGGAAAATGGCGAAATAGGTGCAGAATTTGGCCGAGACCTAACATATAATTCGATAAAGGAGGTTCTCGACATAGAGAGGTCCGACTGTATATAATGTAATTTTAATTTTATTAGGTGTGTTTATTTATCTTTACTGACGAAGGCATTAGCCGAACCGTTTTCTTGTGTCTAATAATTTATAATTAAACGTAATTTTAAATTTTAAAAACACAATTCATTTGCGTATTTGAATTTTTACTAACAATAACAATCAATTTCTTGTTGTTTTTTGTTTTTTTACTTATGCTTTAACATCCTTTAAAACGTTACCTAAGATATGTGACATATACAAATCTTTTTGATCAGAAAAGAAAGAAGAATGTACCATAAAAGTATGGACATACTACAATCAATGAGTTCTGAAAAACTTAACCTAAATGAATGTGTGTAAAAAAAATAAAGGTTATAAATTACAGAGCCGTAACAACGACTTGGCGTCTACGCAGTTGCCATGGGCGACTTGGGATAATCCTTCAGTTTATTCAAATTTAGTATTTTCCTACCTTTTTGAATTTTTAAAATTTCCCTTTGTTATGGGCACTAAAAAAATTAATTAACCGAGGGCCCGGAAAACCCAGTTACGCTTCTGATAAATAAAATCAAGAACCGCACTAACACCACCTCAACCTCTCTCAACAGAAAATATTGGATTCAAATTTATTTACGTCTAATCGGAATATCGTGGATAAAAAGGACATCCCATTGGATGCGAGTCAATATGACGAGGCGAAATTTTGATATCCACACAGCATTATATTTCCGTTTATGATCGTGATCATACCTGTCGGTACAATAAACTACATATAAATGGAGTTGCCATCCAGAGCAAATTGATTCTCTACAAGCTAACAATGTGCACCACGCTAATCATTAGCTTCCGTAGTCTCGAGGGACAAATTAGGGATCGAGCCCTTGGGGTTGATTAACACAGCGGTCAACTAGGGCCCGAAAACTCGTATATATACAAATTCTTGTCGCATGATACACTTGTTCAGATTGAAACGTTTCACTGTGGGTGGTCGGCAAATGTCAAACTGAACGATCAATATTAATTAGGATCGTCTGGCGATATGGCTCTAATGTGCGTGGTGGTAGTAGCGCCATCGGTGTCTTGTGAATCATGGTGGTGTTTGTTCAGTTGTCATTAGTTGTCATCACTGTCATTAGTCAAAGCGACCAACTCATAGTTAAAGAGACCGACTCATAGTTAAAGAAACCAACTCATAGTTAAATAACCAACTCATAGTTAAAGAGACCAACTCATAGTTAAAGAGACCGACTCATAGAAAGAGACCAACTCATAGTTAAAGAGACCAACTCATAGTTAAAGAGACCAACTCATAGTTAAAGAGACCAACTCATAGTTAAAGAGACCAGCTCATAGTTAAAGAAACCAACTCATAGTTAAATAACCAACTCATAAAGAGACCAACTCATAGTTAAAGAGACCAACTCATAGTTAAAGAGACCAAATCTTACTGTGCTGGGAAAAGAAGACTCGTATTTGTAAGTCAGATATTCTGATCCTCAGAATCAGCGCTAAGATTTTTAAAAAAAATAAAATGAAAAAAGCTGTCTTTAAAATCTGGATTGAAGTTAAAGAACAGAAAACTTGAAGTGGTAAAAATTATACGAACACACCGGTGTTTGGTGTGTGTTAGTAAACACTATCTAAGCCTACCAAACACAGACATATCAAAGATCGCAGTTTAAAAATATGTTATGAGATTAAAATGATAAAATGTTGAAGATGAATTTGAAATCTCAAGACACTTTATTGATTGGAAAGACAAACTTCTTTTCTCATTCATTTCAATTTGACATTTAGTGTGACGACAAATTTTACTCATGACATCTTAGTGATGTCGACCATTTTTACACATGACAGTTTAGTGATGCTCCTAATTTTAACACGGGACTCTTAATAATGTCAACAATGCCCACAATGACATGTAAGTGATGCCAACAATTACATTTAAGTGATGCCCACAATGACATGTAAGTGATGCCCACAATGACGTGTAAGTGATGCCAACAATGACATGTAAGTGATGCCAACAATGACATGTAAGTGATGCCCACAATGACATGTAAGTGATGCCCACAATGACGTGTAAGTGATGCCAACAATGACATGTAAGTGATGCCAACAATGACATGTAAGTGATGCCCACAATGACATGTAAGTGATGTCCACAATGACATTTAAGTGATGCCCACAATGACATGTAAGTGATGCCCACAATGACGTGTAAGTGATGCCAACAATGACATGTAAGTGATGCCCACAATGACATGTAAGTGACGCCCACAATGACCTGTAAGTGACGCCCACAATGACGTGTAAGTGACGCCCACAATGACCTGTAAGTGACGCCCACAATGACGTGTAAGTGATGCCCACAATGACATGTAAGTGATGCCCACAATGACGTGTAAGTGATGCCAACAATGACATGTAAGTGATGCCCACAATTACATGTAAGTGATGCCCACAATGACATGTAAGTGATGCCCACAAAGACGTGTAAGTTATGCCAACAATGACATGTAAGTGATGCCAACAATGACATGTAAGTGATGCCCACAATGACATGTAAGTGATGTCCACAATGACATTAAGTGATGCCCACAATGACATGTAAGTGATGCCCACAATGACGTGTAAGTGATGCCAACAATGACATGTAAGTGATGCCCACAATTACATGTAAGTGATGCCCACAATGACATGTAAGTGACGCCCACAATGACCTGTAAGTGACGCCCACAATGATGTGTAAGTGACGCCCACAATGACGTGTAAGTGATGCCCACAATGGAGCAGATAAGAACCATTCTGAGGACGATTTCCCCATGCAATCCTTGAATTGCTAAAAATACCGTATCAACAAACTTAGAGACCTTGAGATGTGAGTTGCCTCGTGAGATTACTCAACATCACCTTTCCAGGTTCAACGTGTCCGCCATAAGTTGTCTAGCCATTGACTCGCTAGTCCTTTATATTTTTTTAAAAATCAATTTCACCCAAATGACCCCAGAGATGCACACAATTTTAATCCCATGTTCGCGACACAAACTTATTCAATACCATAAATTTAACATGTGCGCGAACATTTTTTCCCGTGCCATATTTACATACAGTTAGCTCTGACGGCAGCTGGGAATTTCAAATCAAACAAAAAATCAATTCTGCTTTTGAATGCAGACGGACAGAATGTGAGCACGTATTATTGGTTCTGTGCTGAGGTATGTCACTAAGATAAGATAAGATAAGATAAGATAAGATAAGATGGACAGAATGTGAACACGTATTATTGGTTCTGTGCTGAGGTATGTCACTAAGATAAGATAAGATAAGATAAGATACGATGGACAGAATGTGAATACGTATTATTGGTTCTGAGCTGAGTTATGTCACTAAGATAAGATAAGATAAGATGGACAGAATGTGAACACGTATTATTGGTTCTGTGCTGAGGTATGTCACTAAGATAAGATAAGATAAGATGGACAGAATGTGAACACGTATTATAGGTTCTGTGCTGAGGTATGTCACTAAGATAAGATAAGATAAGATAAGATAAGACTGAGTTTTTCCCGTAACTAACATCGCCTTTCATCTATGACATCCTTGTTTGTAACCGTGGGTAAATCAAGGCCCTCAAAATTTGTTCACTTCGATGAGTGTCGAGATTATTTAGAATGCATACCGTCTAAGCGAAGAATTCTAGCGAATTATAGTTAACAACATCCCGACGTTCTTTGAGCCGGTACATCGATGAATTGTACCGACGTTAATACTTTCTTTCCAGAAAAGTGATGTAGCGAAAAATTCTAGCGAATTAGTTAACAACGCCCTGACGTTCTTTGCGCCGGTACAGCGATGAATTGTACCAACGTTAGTACTTACTTTCCAAAAAAAAAAATGTGTTCTCGTATTTATGGTGATGAAATTTTATAGTTCGCTGTGTTTCCTTATTGCTCCCTATGCTCATTGTGGGGCTCTCCACAAAGATCGCTTTAAAAAAAAAAAAAAAAAAGATCTTATTGCCAATGTCCCTTGTGGCAATTGTGAAGATCTGTTGAACCGTCTGAGGTGTTCCATTGTAACGTGTTTTCGCACAGATCGCCGTCATACAAGCGTGGAATGTGGAACAAAGACATTTTTAGCCGGCCGTTAGACGTCTATACTTTACCGCTAGGGAGATTTCCAACAAAACAACTTTTGGAGACGTGGGTCTATTAGATGTGGAGTGTTGGTTGGGCGACTAGTCGGGTGTGTCGAACGGGAAAGGGGGTGTAAAATACTACACACAACAGTTGAACACATCAGGATTTGGGGGGGGGGGCGAGGGAACTACACACAACTAGGACAAAGAAGAAACGTCAAAAGTCGGTGTCTTAAGGATAGGGATAATTGAAAGATTAAGTTTTAAGGTCACGTGTGTTCACAACATTCCAGCATTCGCATCACCCGTAAACTAGAACAAGAATTGATTTTGATAGACTAATCCTAGAATTAACTTTGATAGACTAATACAAGAATTGATTTTGATAGACTAATCCTAGAATTGACTTTGATAGACTAATCCAAGAATTGATTTTGATAGACTAATCCAAGAATTGATTTTGATAGACAAATCCAAGAATTGATTTTGATATGTAAATACTAGAATTGATTTTAATAGACTAATCCAAGAATTGATAATGATAGACTAGGCTGACTAGGCCAATAAATTATTTTGATAGACTAATCCTAGAATTGATAGTGATAGACTAGGCCAAAAATTTATTAGGCTATAAATAGGCTAAGAGATGTTAGTCCGATGACGCTACATTTGCCTTTTATTTCATTAATAGAATCTATATCCCAATCTCAGCAACATTCAAACTCAAATTTACATTGACCAAAGTTTTACAAACGCCAAACAGATCCAAAGTCTGAAAACCGTAAAATGAAGCCCAGGCTTTCTTAAATCGCAGAAGCCCAAGCCTTCTTACTTAACATGAGCCCAGGCCTTCTTACATCACATGAGCCCAGGACTTCTTACATCACATGAGCCCAGGCCTTCTTACATCACATGAGCCCAGGACTTCTTACATCACATGAGCCCAGGCCTTCTTACATAACATGAGCCCAGGCCTTCTTACATAACATGAGCCCAGGCCTTCTTACATTATATGAGCCCAGGACTTCTTACATCACATGAGCCCAGGCCTTCTTACATCACAAGAAGTATAAGCTTGTTACCTTGAGACGCTATAGACACGAGTCATGCTTGTCCACACGATTTGATCTTCACATAGATGCGTATATTGAGGTCGAGACTTGAGAATCTAACTAAAAAGCCCGACATGCAAAATTGCACCTTTGTATCGGTGGTCAATGGACACGGCCGGTCTCATCGTAGCGCTAAATACATACAAGATCGGGTATGAATCAACTTAGGTTTTTGTTTTGTTACTTTTTTTTTTTTAAATACAATTTATTATTATATTTCTGGAAATAGCGAAGAATAAAATGTTTATGCTCTGAGAAGCGCTATAAATATATTTTTTTTAAAATCTAAAAATAAAGAATTCATCATCTGTATAGAAAGTTGGTCAAGAGATTACAGCTAAATATGTCAAGACCGTCTTTGATACTTTTCTCATTGAAAGTGATCTCGCTGTTGTTTAGTATGAAGTATAATTTGAAAAATAGACAATTCATCATCTGTATAGAAAGTTGGTCAAGAGATTGCAACTAACAACTGAGGCCGTCTTTGATACTTTTCATTTTGACCGCGATCTCATCGTTCTTTGGTGTGAAGTCCAGAAGCTAAATGCGCAGTGAATAAATCTAGAACGGTGTAAAAGTGACAGTAGTAGTTTGTTTTTTTGTTTTTTTTTAGTTTTGTTTTTTTTGTTTATCCGAATGCTAACAGTGTCCACCATTATAGCATGGGAGAGGGCGATGTGCAATTTTATACTCTTACGCTTCGGCACCAGTAACCAGTTGGAGGGTAATGACTTATGTCCACTTACCTGGAGTGAAAGTAAGAGTTCCCGCACTGCACAAACGGCGGGTCCACCAAGTACTTCTGGTCCTCAATTCTTTCGTGCAGGGAGTCCTCTTCCGCGGTGGAAAAATACGGCTCCAACTCGAGTGGTTTCCCGTGGAAGTACGCGTCACAGAATAAAAAATAAATTAATGAATCTATCAAGGCCCGACTCACTGTGAGAGTGCGGGGCAGTGTCCTAATCCAGACGTGATTACGGTCTCACCCGCGGGGTCGTTAATCTGATGGATTATGGATCAGATCATCAGAGTGTGACATTGGTCAGGATAGCAGCTGGCAGTAAGGTAATCCGGTCCGTTAAGTGAACAACAGGAGATCCGTGGGGAGGTTCAACAGAAGATCCGCGGGTAGGTTCAGTGTGTTTTCAGACGAACTCCAAGGTTTTCCGTTGAGGACACGGACACGAGATCATGTTTAAGGCGTGTGTCCCATCGTGTCAGCGCCTGGACATTTGGTGTGTCGGACACACTTTTGTCAACTTTCGGAACCGAACTGGTGGCGAAAGAAGGCCTAACAAGATTGGATTTTTTGTGTAAAGAATGTGAAAAGGCGTTAACTATAATTAGTGTACATCTACGTAAAAGGTGAAAGGTTTTAAAGGAAAAGATGCATATAATACGACAATTAAATAACGCAAGCTAAGGCGCTGTACCACTGATATCTTTATGACTCCCTTGCGCAAGTTTTCAAAAAATACATATATATATTTAACAAACTTTAACGGCGTGACAACACAAGTTCAAAAAAATCTTTCAAATTAATTTAAAGAAATGTGAATGAATATCGGAGTAAGCCCTATAAGTTAACATTAAATAATAAATTCAATTTATTTTACGGCTAAGAATAGAGATGAAAAAAAAAAAATAACATCTCTGGTGTCCGAAGACAAGACCGAGTTTTAGTTAAGACCAAATAATAAAAATCCGGCGCATATGCCATTAGAGTAGTCCACTACGTTCGGCACAGTTTTAACCCGGGTTGAAACACACACGCACACACGGTCAGCACAAGGTAGCAACAGGTGAGAATTAATTAATCAAAGCAATCACCGTGATCCTCCTGTCTGCAGGTGTGAAGAAGGGGGTAAAAAAATCCCGTCGCACAAGCAGCTCCGTTTAATCCGTCAGCGACAGATTAACCTGTCCTCTTCATAATCCCAAATCGCTCGTTGACATCCTCAAGTTGAAGATTAAAGATTATCTCTCGATGCAAATTGTGGATAATGAACATCAATTTCGAGTTGTTGCGGCGGATAGGGTGGTGGTGGTGGGGGCCGGCACAAGATGGCCTGTCCCAGGCGACTGTTATGATCGCCTATTAAACGCAATAATCAAGCTCGGTAATTTTTGGCGTCTTGTTTTCTTCTGGTTAGTGTCGGCGATTAGCGGCGAACTGGCGGAATAGATAGATAGCGGTGGGCTATCGGGGCTGTTCGGCTTGTCCTGCGCCCTCCAAAACTGCCTTGTTATTACTGCTAATTTGCCCTGTAATGCCAGTGTTCTGAGTCGGGAGCTATTTCAGTGGAGTTTGTCCCCTCACAAAGACAAGCCAGTGTGGCAGGGCCCTGGTTAAGTCGAGGGGGGAAACGCTTCAGAGACAGACACCCTCGATACCACTACGCCAGTCTCCCCCGTAACGCGAGGGGCACCCGTTTGTGTGTGACGGGGAGGGGCGTCGGGGGACAGACGAAGAGGAGGGAGGGGAGGGGGGTGGTGGTAGGTCGCTCCGCCCCGATCGATGTCGAAGCCGGACGAATGTTCGGTGACACGGTCCCCGGGACAGTCCCCAGCGTTCAGAGGCCACGGATCGATGGACTCCGTCGGTGGACTTAGAGGCGGGATCGGTTCGAGGAGCGGGGCGTGGCCACCGGGTTGACAGACGTCTGAGGTTGTCGATCGCGTCGAGATCCTTCGAGGGGACGACATGTGACTGGCTTGAGGACTTAACGAGGCCTAGTCAGCGTTGTTTGTTAGTTTTTCCCCCGTGACGTTCGTGTTTACCCAGAAGGACTTGCGGACAAAGGGACAGCAACGAGAGCCATCGCGAAGGGAGTTATCGTTCCCTGTCAATTGCGCCCCCCGATCATTCTGTGCGTGGAACTCGAGGCAGGGGCCAAGCAAAAATAACACGAGCTCGAAAGTGGGCGAAATGCCATTGAACGGGGACACATATCTGCTCGGGAAATATACGACAACAGAAATATATATCGGAGACTAAATTAGTTTTGGTTCTTTAATGTTTTGTTGTTGTTTTTTAATGCGGTTTTTAAATTAAAAAAAAAATAAATTTCAAGTCTCGCCATGACATTTGTCATCACATGGCATCACAGAGGCCGTTCAAGGGCGTAGAGATAACCTGGATAGCACATCTTCAAATTACGAGGCATTTCACTTCTCGCGGCTACCAGTGTCTCAATTTTTGTCTTTTAGTTTCATGACAACTTGTCAGAAATATGTTAGCGTTTCTGTAGTTGAGTGATGGAGAAGAACTGTTTTGGTGTGTTTCTTGATGTGTGTGTGTTGGTGTGTGTGTGTGTTTGTACATTGCCTTGTGTTTGGGGAACGGGCTAGTAGTAAAGTAAAATATTATAAGTAATGATAGACCCACAAATTATGTTCGTATTTACTTAAAACAATTAACGAGATTTAATTCAGTCCAAATGCAAAAATAGAATATGGTATCATATTGACCCAACAAAAGATTAATTGGTCGCTTGAGTGGGTCTTTGTGTGGGTGGAGGGTGCGATGAATAGGTTGTGTGGAAAAATATGGGGAGGGTGTGTGTTGTGGAATGTTGTAAATGTGGCGATGTTTTGGGGGATGATGTGACCTTTGGGGATTTGTTTGTAGGAATATTGTGACGTGTGAGGTCTATGCAGATGATGAGGTTGTGTGTGGTTGTGTGTGGCTGTGTGTGGTTGTTTGTTGCTGTGTGTGACTGTTTGTGGTTTTTTGTGGCTGTGTGTGGTTGTGTTTGGTTGTGTGTGACTGTGTCTGGAGTGTTTGGTTGTGTGTGACTGTGTGTGGCTGTGTTTGGTTGTGTGTGGCTGTGTGTGGTTGTTTGTTGCTGTGTGTGACTGTTTGTGGTTTTTTGTGGCTGTGTGTGGTTGTGTTTAGTTGTGTGTGACTGTGTGTGGTTGTGTTTGGTTGTGTGTGACTGTGTGTGGCTGTGTTTGGTTGGGTGTGGCTGTGTGTGGTTGTGTGTTGTATTATGTGGTTGTGTGTGGGTGTGTGTGGTTGTGTTTGGTTGTGTGTGACTATGTGTGGTTGTGTGCGGCTGTGTGTGGTTGTTTGTTGCTGTGTGTGGTTGTGTGTGGTTGCTATATGGGTGAGCGCTATATTAGATGTATGTCTAAATTCAGACCAGAACGTATGCAAATATTCATGCATACAGAGTCTCTATTGAGGAGGGTCTTTTAAGCAGGCACGGGTATGTTATCACTGGGATATGTTAGTCAGTACATGAGTATGTTTACATTGGGGCATGTTAGTCCGTACATGAATATGTTATCATTGGGGCATGATAGTCCGTACAAGTGTATGTTATCACTGGTACATGTTAGTCCGTACATGGGTATGTTATCATTGGGGCATGTTAGTCCGTACATGGGCATGTTATCATTGGGGCATGTTAGTCCGTACATTGGCATGTTATCATTGGGGCATGTTAGTCCGTACAAGGGTATGTTATCATTGGGGCATGTTAGTCCGTACATGGTCATGTTATCATTGGGGCATGTTAGTCCGTACAAGTGTATGTTATCACTGGGGCATGTTAGTCCGTACATGGTCATGTTATCATTGGGACATGTAAATCCGTACAAGGGTATGTTATCATTGGGGCATGTTAGTCCGTACATGGTCATGTTATCATTGGGGCATACTAGTCCGTACATGGTCATGTTATCATTGGGACATGTTAGTCCGTACATGGTCATGTTATCATTGGGACATGTTAATCCGTACATTGGCATGTTATCATTGGGGCATGTTAGTCCGTACATTGGCATGTTATCATTGGGACATGTTAATCCGTACATGGTCATGTTAACATTGAGGCATGTTAGTCCGTACATGGTCATGTTATCATTGGGGCATGTTAGTCCGTACATGGTCATGTTATCATTGGGGCATGTTAGTCCGTACATTGGCATGTTATCATTGGGACATGTTAATCCGTACAAGGGCATGTTATCATTGGGACATGTTAGTCCGTACATGGTCATGTTATCATTGTGACATGTTAGTCTGTACAAGGGTATATTATCATTAGGGCATGTTAGTCCGTACATGGTCATGTTATCATTGGGACATGTTAGTCCGTACAAGGGTATGTTATCATTGGGGCATGTTAGTACGTACATGGTCATGTTATCATTGGGGCATTTTAGTCCGTACAAGTGTATGTTATCACTGGGGCATGTTAGTCCGTACATGGTCATGTTATCATTGGGACATGTAAATCCGTACAAGGGTATGTTATCATTGGGGCATGTTAGTCCGTACATGGTCATGTTATCATTGGGGCATGTTAGTCCGTACATGGTCATGTTATCATTGGGACATGTTAGTCCGTACATTGGCATGTTATCATTGGGACATGTTAGTCCGTACAAGGGTATGTTATTATTGGGACATGTTAGTCCGTACATTGGCATGTTATCATTGGGACATGTTAATCCGTACAAGGGCATATTATCATTGGGACATGTTAGTCCGTACATGGTCATGTTATCATTGGGACATGTTAGTCTGTACAAGGGTATATTATCATTAGGGCATGTTAGTCCGTACATGGTCATGTTATCATTGGGGCATGTTAGTCCGTACATGGTCATGTTATCATTGGGGCATGTTAGTCCGTACAAGGGTATGTTATCATTAGGGCATGTTAGTCCGTACAAGGGTATGTTATCATTAGGGCATGTTAGTCCGTAAAAGGGAATGTTATCATTGAGACATGTTAGTCCGTACAAGGGTATGTTATCATTAGGGCATGTTAGTCCGTACAAGGGTATGTTATCATTAGGGCATGTTAGTCCGTACATGGTCATGTTATCATTGGGACATGTTAGTCCGTACATGGTCATGTTATCATTGGGACATGTTAGTCCGTACATGGTCATGTTTTCATTGGGGCATGTTAGTCCGTACATGGTCATGTTATCATTGGGGCATGTTAGTCCGTTAATGGTCATGTTATCATTGGGGCATGTTAGTCCGTACAAGGGTATGTTATCATAGGGGCATGTTAGTCCGTACATGGTCATGTTATCATTGGGGCATGTTAGTCCGTACAAGGGTATGTTATCATAGGGGCATGTTAGTCCGTACAAGGGCATGTTATCATTGGGGCATGTTAGTCCGTACATGGTCATGTTATCATTGGGACATGTTAGTCCGTACAAGGGTATGTTATCATTGGGACATGTTAGTCCGCAAAAGGGCATGTTATCATTGGGGCATGTTAGTCCGTACATGGTCATGTTATCATTGGGGCATGTTAGTCCGTACATTGGCATGTTATCATTTGGGCATGATAGTCCGTACATGGTCATGTTATCATTGGGACATGTTAGTCCGTACAAGGGTATGTTATCATTAGGGCATGTTAGTCCGTACATGGTCATGTTAACATTGAGGCATGTTAGTCCGTACATGGTCATGTTAACATTGAGGCATGTTAGTCCGTACATGGTCATGTTATCATTGGGGCATGTTAGTCCGTACAAGGG
>MUZC01003588.1:952048-972515 GCA_002072015.1 Radix auricularia | reverse complement strand
TCCGTACAAGGGTATGTTATCATTGGGGCATGTTATTCCGTACAAGGGTATGTTATCATTGGGGCATGTTATTCCGTACAAGGGTATGTTATCATTGCGCATGTGGGTAGGTACACGTAGTGTCGGTTAACCAAACACCCAGGTAAATTAAGTAAACAAAACCTCTTTGGTCAGGGGGCCGTCCATAAATGATGTCACGAAATTTTTGGCCGTTTTTCAGCCTTTCCCCCCACCCCTGTCGCCTCGTCACACGTCATCACACAAATTTAGACCCCTCTCCAAAAAATTTCTGCATTTTCTATTTGAAACAAAAATGTTTCAAATCACTTTATCGTCATTTAAGTATGTGTGTAATGTAAGTCGTAGCACGCGTGAAGCCATGCAAATCGTCATTAGATAAACTGTAAGCAATCAAAGACTTAAGTGGAACTTTTATTTATAGTTGCGTGTTTTGAAGTGATGTCACACTTCTTAAACACGCCCCACCCCCCTTTTCGCCATGCATCGTCACAAATGTGCGACCCTCCCCTCACCCACTCCCACACCTTTTTAAAAAAAAATTGTTAGATGCTATTTATTGACCACCCGCTATGCTCGTTCTTGTTTCAGAGAAAACAAAAAGTTACCTCTTGTTATTTTTACGTATTAAATAATGGGTGAGACTGCAAACAGACTTTTAGGGCTAAAACATGTCATTAAAACAAGGTATCTGTGGTGTGTCAAAAAAACACCAAAAAAAAAACAACGACGATGAAATTCCGGAATGGGTCCGTGTCCTTCCCTGTCGTACGTGAGACATGCCTAACCACACCACACAAAAAGTGTGCATTTTGAGATTATGCAGCTGATCATTCCTCCTTCAAAATAGCTTTTGTGTCCACCCTCATTATGAATAGCCAAGCTCCACATGGGTTGTTTTTTACGGTCGGAAGGAAAGGCGCTGGGACGTCAAGAAATAAAACAGAGGATTTGAGTCAGATTTTTCTGTTAAGGAAACGGCAAGGTTAGGGTAAGCTTAAAGATTTTTTAAAAAATTTGGGTTATTTAGTTCTAGAGTGTGGTTAGTGTTAGGGAAGGTTAGGGTTAGTTAGTGTTAGGGAAGGTTAGGGTTAGATACTGTTAGGGTAGGTTAAGGTTAGTTAGTGTTAGGGTAGGTTAGGGTTAGTTAATGTTAGGGAAGGTTATGGTTAGTTAGTGCTTGTGTAAGTTAGTGTTAGATAGTGTTAGGGAAGGTTAGGGTTAATTAGTGTTATGGTAGGTTAGGGTTAGTTAGTGCTTGTGTAAGTTAGGGTTAGATAGTGTTAGGGTAAGTTAGTTCGGGTTAGTTAGTTTTAGGGTAGGTTAGGGTTAGTTAGTGTAAGTTAGGGCTAGTTAGTGCTAAGGTACATTAGGATTAATTTGTGCTAGATTAAATTAGACTTAGTTTTACTGTAAGTTAGGGTTACATAGTGTTAGGGCTAGGTTTGGGTTAGTTTGTGTTAGGTTAGTTAAGGGTTAGTTAGTGTTAGGGTAGGTTAGTGTTAGTTTGTGTTAGGGTAGCTTAGGGATAGTTAGTGTTAGAGTAGGTTAGGGTTAGTAAGTGTCAGTGTAAGTAAGGTTTAGTTAATGTTAGGGTTGGTTTGGATTAGAGTTAGTTGCGTTACGTTTTCTTAGCTTTGACATTGGCGTTATAGCATTATGGTAAATTAGCGTTAGGGTTAGTTAGCGTTACGGTAAGCTAGCGTTAGTTTGCCTTAAGGTTATTTAGACTTAAGGTTAGTTAGGTTAGGTATAGCGTTAAGGTTACCACTAACTGGCATCATGGGTTAACTCTAGGGCTCGATACTCAGCGTTACAGCTAGGGTTATTTGGTACAAGGTTTAACGTTTGGGTTATAGCTTGATTATAAAGACATATTACGGTAATAACTGCCATGGTGTTGTCGCTGTTGACGGTGCTGTGAATGTGTCAGCATAAACTTCACAATGGCGATTTGCCCGCTACGAATCTTGAACAACTTGGAATCTTTGCCCACTATGAATCTTTGCCCACTATGAATCTTGAGCAACTTTGAATCTTTGCCCACTATGAATCTTGAACAACTTTGAATCTTTGCCCACTATGAATCTTTGCCCACTATGAATCTTGAACAACTTTGAATCTTTGCCCACTATGAATCTTGAACAACTTTTAATCTTTGCCCACTATGAATCTTGAACAACTTTGAATCTTTGCCCACTATGAATTTTTGCCCACTATGAATCTTTTCCCACTATGAATCTTGAACCACAATGAATCTTTGCCCACTATGAATCTTTTCCCACTATGAATCTTGAACCACTTTGAATCTTTGCCAACTATGAATCTTTGCCCACTATGAATCTTGAACCACAATGAATCTTTGCCCACTATGAATCTTTTCCCACTATGAATCTTGAACCACTTTGAATCTTTGCCAACTATGAATCTTTGCCCACTATGAATCTTAAACCACTTTGAATCTTTGCCCACTATGAATCTTGAACCATTTTAAATTTTGCCCACTGTGCCTCTTGGATCACTATGACACTTTGCTCACTGTGCCTCTTGGATCACTATGACACTTTGCTCACCCCGGTTCTTGGACAACCATGACTCTTCGCCCACGATGACTCTCGGACCACCAATCACCAGTTGCCACAACAGTCCAACGCCCATAAGACCCAACGCCCACGTAGACCTGAGGTAAAATATAACAAGCCCGACACTCGACGTGTGAGAACGCCCAAACATGTGTACCAAACAACTTATCCATTGTACGCTCTGAACGCCCAAACATGTGTACTAAACAACTTATCCATTGTACACTCCACCATTGTATGTATAGGAACGACAACTGTATGACTGGACCTATCGATCGCTAGGGCGATTGTGCTGAACATGAAAGAAACTGGCGGTGGAGTTTAGTCAATTTGATCCGGATTATTGAAAGGAGATTAGCGCATGGCATCAACTGTTCCCCCCCCCCGCTCCTTGCTCTCCCCCTCCCAAAAAAACAACACAATACATGAATGTGTTTAACGGAAATCGGGTTAAATATCAGCGGGGGTGTTTTGTTATGTCAAAACATGTTAATTTTTTTTAACGTCCGACGTTCAGGGGCGTGATTTAAGAAGAGGAAGATCAAGATGGGGAGGTGAGCTTGAGGTAAAGGGGGTTTTAATCAATGATGTACGTATTGCATGCGATGCCCGTATGACGGACGAGGCTCGCCTGCGATAAGATGGGCCAGGTCTTAAGAGCCTAATGGCTCGACCTACAAGAGAATCAACATTCGTTAGTACGCTTTCAAATGATTCCTGTAAGGTTCGTTGGTCCGTTAGCAAGAAATTTTAAAAAATAATAATAAAATAAAACTTAAAAGAGCTAAAAAAAAATATTTTTTTAAAAAAATTTGTGCAAATTTGCACATCGTTTTTTTTAAATTATTAATAGCTGCGCGGTTATTCTGAACTGCTGCGAGGCGTTGCTCAGATATCTGCGTGGTCACTCGGCCGCACAGTTTGGCTGTAACATTTCTCTGCAGCAATCACTCTCATAATCCCAACCATTTATAGGATGTCAACCGATGTGTGATTTCAGCCAGACACAATCCAGATGTAAGATAAAACCGCGTTGGTGTAGTTTTAGATACTTTGTCGTCGTGGCCCTGGCTTTTAAAAAAGAGTGAAGGTGGCTTGAAATCTGGACATATCTTAGACCTCCGCTACTCCAAATCGAAAGTTCACTAAAAGTGGTAACTAAGAGAATGGTAAAGAAGAGAAGAGATATGAAAAAAAAATATTTTTAAACCCATAAAAAAACAAGTTTTTGACTATAAAATCTTTATAGACGAGGCATAACCATAAGGATCTTCATTATAATACTTAGGGCAAAACAATCCGAAAATACAAAATTCTAGTTATGTCTCGTAAAACGTGTTTAAGATAATGCGCATCGATCGTGATATATAATTTGTAAAAAGTTTTGTCAATATAAAGCGCACCTTATTATGCAACAGGGAAGGTTGTTGAACAGAATACGAAACCAAGACACTCTATCTCAAAAATTAACATGATACATAGAGATAAATAAAATAATTTAAACATTCAATAATTCAATTACCGTACATTCGATCGATCTGAACTTTTGATACATCATTTTTATCATCGGCACGAGTCTGTCTGCAAAATTTCAGCTCTCTAGCTTACGAGGAAGTGGGTTAAAAATCGATCCAAAAAAATTTTCGGCAAGGGCTCAGACACAAGTTAATATAAAGGATTTAAAAACACATAGTAGAAATTTTTTTAAACTATAAATCCTTCATTTATGAGTTTAAGATAATTATTACGCAACGCGCGACATACTAGCATAAACATTTACAGATCGTGGGAAATATAAAATCATGTTCAATATAATACGCACCGCGCCACTGACTAACATAATCATGTATATACTACACAGAGATACATAGATGTAATTTAAACATTCATTAATCTAATTACAGTACATTCAATCGATCTAAAATTTTGATAGAACAGATGACAAATGTCTATGTGCTAAATTTCAGCTCGGTGGGATCCCGGGAAGTGGGTCATTTTTTCGGGCGAGGGGGGGGGGGGGGCTGAGACCACGGCAAGACGGTGAAGTTAATATTATATTATAAAGGATTTTTAAAATCTACAAAATTAATGTTTCCCCAAGGTTTTTTGTAAAAAGTGATTTTATTGTTATTATTTTAATTTTTTTTTTAATGAACCGATATAAAAGCAGGTGTATGGAATAGAACCCGAACAGCAAAATCGGGATAAGATTATCCCTGTTATCACCTCATTTAACCAGATCAGACCACGCCCACATTGTAACGCAAAACGCGTAACGATAAACTGCAATTCAGTGATTTGTTTAAATAAAGGGAATTAACCAGACCAACTCATTCGGTTGGGACTTACTCTACTGGAGTATGAGACTACAATTCTTTAAAACAAAGAGATAGAGATAGTGACAAACAAATATTGGTTAT
Organism: Radix auricularia; assembly: GCA_002072015.1. NCBI lineage: Eukaryota > Metazoa > Mollusca > Gastropoda > Lymnaeidae > Radix > Radix auricularia. The sequence goes on along the minus strand of MUZC01003588.1, from coordinate 967,495 downwards.
TTTTGTATAGCATTGTCAGTGTGCACACGTATCTTTAAATTCATAGGCTTAATTTTAAAAAAAGCAATAGCAAATAATTTAATCATATACCTTTAGGGCTTATACATATGTAAATTGAGATTCATGCTGAACATAATTCGCGTGTAGATAATCTCTCGCGATCGAGGGAAAAGCATTCAGATTTGAAATAACTGAAACGGCAAGAAATAAAAGCAATAACACTATAAGCTATAAGCAGAAGGGATATATACAGTTAAACAGTGATGTAAGGGTAGCAGTATAATTTAGGACTATAAAGTTAGTTTAAGTAATAGCAATACCAGTAATAGTAATAGCGAAGTAAGTTTTATAAGATATCACTGAAACATTTGTCATGCATGTAAATTTGCACGCACATAGTCTTCACGATGTTTAAACAGTGTAAGGGGCCGTCCATAAAGTATGTCACGCTCCAGAGGGGGGAGGGGGTGTAAGAAAGTGGGACAGTTTGTGACAGGGGGAGGTGGATGTCCGGTCATGTGTGACATCACGGTGTTTTGTGTTAAATTTTAATTATTTTTTAAATAAAAAAATATGTTTTTGTACGAAAGTGTGACGTACTTTAGGAGGGGGGGTGGTGGTGGTCCGAGATTTGTGACAGTCTCTGACAGGACGGAGTGGGGAGGAGTTAAAAATTGTAAAAAATAGTTTGAGGTAATTTATGGAAGGCCCCTAACCTTAGGTTAGGTTAATAGGTTAGTGGAGGTGTAGCATGTAACATCTTTTAAATAATGTGATATTAGGATGAGTTTAAAAGAACGAATAGAATGCTATATGGAGAGACGTTTAAATATCAACGCCACTTCTTGTCACAAGTAGACGACGCAAGGCTTTTCAGAATTTTCTCACGACATATCTTACATATATTGCGCCTACGTATGCCCGTCTCCACTATGCGGGGTATTTTTCAATTTAAAATTTAAAAAAAAAACGTTAAAACCCAAGTTTTTCCACTATAAATCCTTTATATACGAGACATAACTATAGGGATGTTGATTATAATACGAGGGCAAAACATTCCGAAAATACAAAATTCTAGTTATGCCTCGTAAAACATGCCATCCACCTGGATGTCATTGTCACTGAGATGTCAATTAGCCAGTGCTAACCTCAGCTATTCTGTCCAGATGTCAATTAGCCAGTGCTAACCTCAGCTATCCTGTCCAGATGTCAATTAGCCAGTGCTAACCTCAGCTATCCTGTCCACCTGGATGTCATTGTCACTGGGATGTCAATTGGTCAGTGCTAACCTCATCTATCCTGTCCACCTGGATGTCATTATCACTGGGATGTCAATTAGCCAGTGCTAACCTCAGCTATCCTGTCCACCTGGATGTGATATCCATGGTTATTCGTACGGTGTGACAATCAGACGTGGGTAATTTGCTATTTTTGTGCATTTCGGATGTTTCACATGTACAACACCTGTTTCTTAGACATCATTTTATATAAGCGATCCAACTTCAGCAGAACCCAACAACCCCGTTCCCCCCTCCACCTCAGCTAACACTGTAAGTTTTCTCCCAGTCACATGTAAAAATACATGGACGTTCTTTAGAGTCAACCCACTGGTGCGAAAGAATTAAAATTTATTTTTCCACTAACAGGTTCGAAAGTCAAGATTTCTTATTTAACACAGAGGTCTCTAACAATAATGAACATCATTTCGCACTTTAAGCAAATTTAATTTTTCATTTTTTCCCCCCAAAAGTGTTTGCCCTATTTCGTACCAATTTCCTGAAATAATATAAAAGTCGTCCCAGATTTCTTGTAATGCTGGTATAGCCATCTGTCGCTCGAAAATCTGTTCAGAAGGATTGAAGACCTATTGTACCATGTATTCAAGGCGTGTAATCACAACACATAGTTGCCCTGGATTAACTCCCCCCGTTTGCCGAGTAACAAAATGTGACGAAGGATAACTAGTCCACAAATAATTTACACGTGAAACACCAAATATAATAGGCGGTCAGCGGCGAAACTTCAAGTTTTGGAGAAGAGTGTTCCAAAAAAAGCTTTTTTTTGTTTAAATTGAGGCTATGTATAATAATGTAAACAAATTTTACGCCATGCAAATGATGATTGTTTTAGCGCGGTCTAATTTTATAAGTTGCCAATATCGCAGTAAAATTTCATTTGTTCGCCTATCTTTCTGTGAACAAAAATATATAGCCTTGTGTTGAATAGAACCAAACTAAACGGCCATCAATTCTCTTATTCTCCCGCCAGATCTTTATGTGGTTTGAAAAACCTCAATGAGAAATGTTGGTAAGGGCGAAGAGATCACAAGAAGAAATAAATACACATGGCAGGAATTAAATGATTTTTTTATTGTGTTCCACTGTTAGATAGACAGATAGATAGATAGATAGATAGATAGATAGACAGACAGACAGACAGACAGACAGACAGACAGACAGACAGACAGACAGACAGACTGATAGATAGATAGATAGATAGATAGATAGATAGATAGATAGATAGATAGATAGATAGATAGATAGATAGATAGATAGATAGATAGGCGGGCGGACGGACGGATGGACGGATGGATGGATGGATCGATGGATGGATGGATGGATGGATGGATGGATGGATCGATGGATGGATGGATGGATCGATGGATGGATGGATGGATGGACGGATGGATGGATGGATCGATGGATGGATCGATGGATGGATCGATGGATGGATGGATGGATGGATGGATGGATCGATGGATGGATGGATGGATCGATGGATGGATGGATGGATGGATGGATCGATGGATGGATGGATGGATCGATGGATGGATGGATCGATGGATGGTTGGATGGATGGATGGTTGGATGGATGGATAGATTGATGGATGTAAAATTTTCGGTGGTCATTTTTTTTACCTCAATTGATGTACCAGATTCAAATTTTTAAAATCTTGCCGGAGCCGGAGTTGGCCCGATGTATGAAGTGAAATCCGGTCGAAGCTGGAGCTGGATGTCCTCAGAGACTCGAGCTAAAAACATCAACCTTTTTTAAGGCGACACTGAATTGCCGCGTAGAAACACCTTACACATGTGGTGTGACATTAAAAAATATATTTTAGTATCTGACACAATGACAAGATCTCTCTCTTTTTTTTTTTTTTTAAATTCTTTCATTCTATTTCAAAAACCGATTCATTTTCCAGAGGCTCACATAAAAGCTAATGTCAAGGCGGTTGTGGTGGATCTTGGGAAAATGGGCCAATTAAAATTGTAATGATGTAATTTTTATTAGATAAAAAAGAAGAATTCTTTTTAACTGTCGTAAAGTTTTTTTTTCTTCTCTTTTGCATGTAAAAAAATTAAATTGTTTCGATGCGCTCTTTGCTAAAAGATTCTCTCACTTTTATTGGATTCTGTCCCCTTTTATAATGGTGTCACACGAACTTTGACAGAAATGTCTCCTTATGTCAATCACAATTCAAACCTTTCGCTTTTCTCCAGGAATCCATCATGAAGTAGTGGGAGGGGGTGTGACATGCTGACGTATGACGGACGGGGAGTTGAAGTGTGGAGCCTGTGCGAGTATGACGGACTGGGGAGGGGTTAGGGTTTTTTGATAGGCAGAGGTGTAACAAAAGTGGGTGTTAGGAGTGTGACAGGCAGAGGTGTAACAAAAGTGGGTGTTAGGAGTGTGACAGGCAGAGGTGTAACAAAAGTGGGTGTTAGGGGTGTGACAGGCAGAGGTGTAACAAAAGTGGGTGTTGGGGTGTGACAGGCAGAGGTGTAACAAAAGTGGGTGTTAGGGGTGTGACAGGCAGAGGTGTAACAAAAGTGGGTGTTAGGAGTGTGACAGGCATAGGTGTAACAAAAGTGGGTGTTAGGAGTGTGACAGGCAGAGGTGTAACAAAAGTGGGGTTAGTCGCTAAACATGTCATTCTGACAGAAGCAAATTACCTATTCCTACAAGAGTGTATCTCCATGCAGTACAACATAATAAGTATGTATATGCATGATGAAGTTCAACATACTGTGTATGTATCTCCATAATGAAGTACAACACACAGTGTATGTATCTCCATGATTTAGTACAACATAAAGTGTATGTATCTCCATGATGAAGTACAACATACTGTATATGTATCTTCATGATGAAGTACAACATACTGTATATGTATCTTAATGATGAAGTACAACATACTGTATATGTATCTTCATGATGAAGTACAACATAGTGTGTATGTATCTTCAGGATGAAGTTCAACATACTGTATTTATCTCCATAATGAAGTACAACACGCAGTGTATGTATCTCAATGATTTAGTACAACATAAAGTGTATGTATCTCCATGATGAAGTACAACATACTGTATATGTATCTCCATAATGAAGTACAACAAATTGTATATTTATCTCCATGATAAAGTACGAAATATTGTATATGTATCGCTATGATGAAGTACAACATATTGTGTATGAATCTCCATGATGAAGTGCAACATATTGTGTATGAATCTCCATGATGAAGTACAACATATTGTGTATGAATCTCCATGATGAAGTACAACATATTGTGTATGAATGTCCATGATGAAGTACAACATATTGTGTATGAATCTCCATGATGAAGTACAACATATTGTGTATGAATCTCCATGATGAAGTACAACATATTGTGTATGAATCTCCATGACGAAGTACAACATATTGTGTATGAATGTCCACGATGAAGTACAACATATTGTGTATGAATCTCCATGATGAAGTACAACATATTGTGTATGAATGTCCATGATGAAGTACAACATATTGTGTATGAATCTCCATGATGAAGTACAACATATTGTGTATGAATCTCCATGATGAAGTACAACATATTGTGTATGCATCTCCATGATGAAGTACAACATATTGTGTATGAATCTCCATGATGAAGTACAACATATTGTGTATGAATCTCCATGATGAAGTACAACATATTGTGTATGAATCTCCATGATAAATTTCATGAAATCAAAACATCGCGTGGTAACAAATCACAGCGTCTTCTGCAGCACCATAACTACTACATATAGCTACTAAAATAACTTGAAATAACGTTCCAGTCCAAATGCTTCTCGGCAGAATCAATACAATTATAGTTCACTATAATGCAGTCTATATGCCCATATACAGCCTGCCATATTCATAAATTTTTACAAATTTATATATTTGTTCATTGTGTAACAGAAATGCAAAAATTTCTTAAACCTACATTTCGGGATAAACAAAATTGAAATTTTAAATCATTCGATATGAATAAAAAAATACTTTTAAAAAAAAGATCACTGAGGAATTTTTCTCTTGTTGCGAGTGTGGCCGTGACTCATAGTGCTTCAATAAAGATTTGAGCGTTTTCATTATTTTAAAATAGCTCTCAGTTAAAATAGGTCTGGCCACCCCTGGTCTAGTGGCTCTCAGTTACTACAGGTCAGGCCACCCCTGGTTTAGTTAGTGGCTCAGTTACTACAAGTCTGGCCAGCCCTGGTCTAGTGGCTCTCAGTTACTACAGGTCAGACCACCCCTGGTTTAGTTAGTGGCTCAGTTACTACAAGTCTGGCCACCCCCGGGCTAGTGGCTCTCAGTTACTACAGGTCAGGCCACCCCTGGTTTAGTTAGTGGCTCAGTTACTACAGGTCTGGCCAGCCCTGGTCTAGTGGCTCTCAGTTACTACAGGTCTGGCCAGCCCTGGGCTAGTGGCTCTCAGTTACTACAGGTCTGGCCACCCCTGGGCTAGTGGCTCTCAGTTACTTCAAGTCTGGCCACCCCTGGTCTAGTCAGTGGCTCAGTTACTGCAGGTAGGGCCACCTCTGGTCTAGTGGCTCTCAGTTACTACAGGTTAGGCCACCCCTGGTTTAGTTAGTGGCTCAGTTACTACAGGTCTGGCCAGCCCCGGGCTAGTGGCTCTCAGTTACTACAGGTCTGGCCACCCCTGGGCTAGTGGCTCTCAGTTACTACAAGTCTGGCCACCCCTGGTCTAGTCAGTGGCTCGGTTACTGCAGGTAGGGCCACCTCTTGTCTAGTGGCTCTCAGTTACTACAGGTCAGGCCACCCCTGGTTTAGTTAGTGGCTCAGTTACTACAGGTCAGGCCACCCTTGGTTTAGAATGTGTTATTGAGTGGCTGTTGATTTTTTATGAAATCCATGAAGCTTTTCGCTACACAGCCCGTGCTGATGTAAGTATTTAATTGACATCTCTCAAAGGTTTTAACAACAAAAGACGTCATGCTTGAGCGAAACTTAAAAGATTTTAAAGGTATACAAAAAATTGAAAGTTTATTTTTGGCTAAATCAAGGTGAAAATATTGTTGGAAAAGATCCAATATAAAACACTCACTCATTCACTCACACACTCAGAAACACACAGACACACACATACACACGACAAAAAGGATAAAAGTTTCAGAAAAATAAAACTGCCACTGAGCAAGAATCAATCCAACTGAAAGATGTGAACCCGAGTTGTGAAACTAATTGCTCCTAATTTTTATATAAACCACTTAGACATTTAATTCCTTTCAGGGTTTATTATTTTATTTCCAGTCTCCGTATGTCTTTGTATTCGTTGTGCTCATGATATTAGATATCTCAATTGCGGCAATCCTTCCTTGCATAAACTAACAGAATGGAAAATAGTTTAAGGTCAACAGATCGATGCGGGAAAAAAATGCGTGGACTGAAATACGTCAGCTATTATACAATCAGCCAAGAAATAAGTTGTGGGATCAACTTGACGACCTTGACTTTGCTGATGATCTTCCATTCTTTCACATACCCAACAACAGATGCAGGAGAAAACAAAGATTGTCGCGGCCACTTCTGCTAGCATGGGTCTCAACACCCACAAAGGGAAAAGTTTCCAAGGTTAGTGCCATCAGTACATCACCCATAATGCTACTAGGAGAAGGAGGTGGGCAGTTTTGTTTACCTTGGCAGTGTGGTAGATAAACAAGGAGGAACGGATGCTGATGTCAAAATAAGGATTGGGACGGCAAGAGCAGCCTTCCAACAACTCAAGAATGCTTGGGTCTCCAGGAACCTAAGCAGCAAGTTAAAAATAAGGATCTTCAATGCCATGATGAAGACTGTGCTGCTATATGGAGCCGAGACATGGAGAACAACAGCCGCAAACCTGACCAGAATCAAGTCCTTTACCAACAATTATCTAAGAAGGATTCTCTGAATTCACTGGCGGACAAAATAAACAACCGTGAACTGTGGCAGCGGAGAAAGCAGAAGCCAATTATGGAAGAGATTCTTCACAAGTTGTGGAGGTGGATTGGTCATACACTAAGAAAACCTGCTTCTAATACAAGGAAAGCCCTGAAATGGAGCCTCCAGGGAAGGCGAAAAAGCGGCCCGCCAAAGAAACACTTGGCACCGAGGGCCGTCTATAAATGATGTCACGCGCCGAACGGGGAAGGGGGGTCACAAATCAGTGACAATGAGTGGCTAGGGAGACGGGGGGGATTTAAGTAATGTGACGTCACATCAAAAACACGAAAAATTAAATAAAAGTTCCTTTCCTTTATTTTGCGTCTCAGTGTGGTGCGCATAGTGCGGCGCGGTGCGGGTGTGCCCACTACTACATATAAATAAACCGCGTCTTGCTTGCTCTAGTTTCTGGCGAATCAGATAGATAGATAGATAGATAGATAGATAGATAGATAGATAGATAGATAGATAGATAGATAGATAGATGGATGGATGGATGGATGGATGGATGGATGGATGGATGGATGGATGGATGGATGGATGGATGGATGGACGGACGGACGGACGGGCGGACGGGTGGACGGACGGACGGATGGACGGATGGACGGATGGATGGATGGATGGATGGATGGATGGGTAGATGATAGATACTTTGACATTGTTCTTTCATCCCTTTATTTTCTTCATATCTCTTGCCTCACCCAGTCCAACTTTACTTCAACAGCAGCCACCAAACAATGGGAAAAGTGGAGACCATGTAGTCGCTCTTTCTTTTCCCGAGAATATGTTTAATGTACCCCCCCCCCCCCNCCAAACCTGCCAAGCCTCCCCACCTCACCCCCTGCCCAATGTTTGCAAACGGAAACATTTTGAAGTTTTCAGGAAATTACACAACAATAAATCGAAACAATTGTAAGTGACTTTAAAAGTTCATATGTGTGACTATCATTGACCATCTGTCTTACTAAAAACTGTCCATTGCCCGGAAGGTTCAGGTGACAAAAAAAAAAAAAAGATTCAAGACTCACCTGAGAAACACACCGTCGTCGTTCTCAGACTTGACCGTCACGAATGTCCCCATGTTGTGTCCGGGGAACATCGTGCGACCGGCCAGATGTCCTTCAGGCCTCGGGATGTGGCTCGTTTGGCCCGCGGGTCCAGAAAAATCTGGCCAGTGTCCCGGTTGCTTTGGGAAATGCAGCGTGGCTGGTTTTTTTGTCTGCCGAATTATAAAAAAAAAAAATATTGTTTGGTGGATTTCGCAGTCAATTGATGAGCAGATATTTGGCGAAGAGTTAAGGCCCTTGGTTCCAAATGACGTCAATACTCTTCCCCACGGTTGACTTTGTTGTGAGACAAGAGGCGATTTTTATATTCCAAGAGAAAGATCCCGTTTTTTAACTGAACACTCTACGATACACACACTTTGTTTCGTTTACAACTACATTACAGTTTTCAACGCTAAATCCCTCACACCACATCTGTCACGGTTTGTAATTTATTTGGTTTTTAACTTTTGAACACAATCAGGTGCTAAAAAAAAGCGCAACAAAAAAAAAAATTGATCGATTTATATGGGCTATATTTTAAAACTTTCTGAAAATTCGCAACTAAAATGATTTTGTCATTTTATATTCATGCATTTAACAAATATCATATACAAATAATGTAGGACAACTATTTCTCTCCCTATTATGAGGAAAAAAAATTAGGAATGAAAAAAATTAGTTATATTTTTTATATGTGTAGAAAATGAAACAATCCAATGATTTTCCACATATCCAATGGTCTACCGCTCACTAATCAGTATGGCGTCTCGGAGTCTAAGAGTTAACATGCTATGATATGAACTACAGTCAGAACCGGCTATGTCGACGGCCTAGGGGTTTCCCGAAAAGCGTCGAGATAAGCGGGTTTGACTGTATATTAGGAATATAAATAAAAGTTACTTTAGTTGGCGTTTATTGATGTATGCACAATAACGTACACTAAATGCCTGTTTAACAAGTTCGGCCATATCCATTTCTTTGTGTTCAGAGGCCAATACAAAAGAAAATTATATAAGAAACTTAAAACTAATTTCAGATTAAAAAAGTGTATTTTAAGTTATCACGTGACACATTGGGGATATAGCGATAACACCCCCCCCCACCCAATACATATAAGCCAATTAACAAACCACATAATTTCCCAATAAAATTACACATAATATTTCTAAAAATTAAAAACCAAATTATTTCCCCTAAAAGCCACATAAATGCCTATGAAAACTCAAATAAATCTTAAAACCACATGAGTTCATTTAAAATTACATAAAATTATTTTAAAAATTACACAACTCCCCCTAAGGCTAAATTTATTTCTTTAAAAGTAAGTAATGGTCCCTTTTCAACCCCGCTGGCCTTTGGGGGCAAATGAAGCAGCGTTCAAAGTTTTCTTAAAGCTATTGCAAACGAGAGGGATTGCGTGTCTAGCACAATGCTCTGCATATATTTATTAAAACTACTAAATTGACCATAAAACTATATGTATTTCTTCTTTTTTTTATAAACACTTAAATTAACAAAAAGTTACTGATAGATTTATAGGAAAGAGATTGATTGACAGGTTGGCAATAGATTTATAACAAGAATTTTATTTTACGATAGGGATTGCGTTATTGATATATACAACAGAATTGATTTATAGGACATGGATTGATTTATAGGACATGGATTGATTTATAGGACATGGATTGATTTATAGGACATGGATTTATTTATAGGACATGGATTTATTTATATGACATGGATTGATTTATAGGGCAGGGATTGATTTATAGGGCTGGGATTGATTTATAGGGCTGGGATTTATTTATAGGGCTTGGATTGATTTATAGGCCTTGGATAGGTTGATAGGGCTTTTATTGATTATAGGACAGGGATTTATTTAAACGGCCGGGATTTATTTACATGGGAATAATTGATTTATAGGGAGGGATCTATTTATAGAACATTGGAAACTTAGACTACCTATTTGGGAGGATTTACTGGGGTAATTTATAAATTGTATTGAATTATCTAATTTCAACTGATTAAGATTCAAGTCCCGCTTCGTATGGATGGTCTGGGGATTTTTTATGATGATATTTATTTTGAAAAAAAAGAGGACGTGCATAGTGTGGATACTTTAAATACAGATTGGTTTGCTAGGACGCCATGTTTTCTCCAAAAATAAGAAGAGTTGTTTTGTGTTTTTTTTTCGTTTCTTTTTCTTTTCTTGTTTTTAAATTATTTATCTTGAATTTTTGAAAGATTATTTAATAGATTATTGTTTAGTTGTCCATGGAAATAAAACCCGAAGAGGTAAACTTTATTGGCGTTTGCAGATGAGTAAAAAAAAAAAAAGTAATAATTAATTTTAATTGGTGGATAAAGCAATATTTGCAAACATGAACAAGCAGAAATGCGCGCGCATCGTAATTTAAATTATTATTATTATTATTATTATTATTAGTATTATTATTATTATTATTATTATTATTATTATTATTATTATTATTAGCTTTATCATTATTTTTATTACTACTACTACTACTACTACTACTACTACTATCTTATCTCCTCTTATCTGTTACAGACACTCCTTTTTTACAGAAGATTATTGCGTCCTACGTTAATCAAAGGTGTGTGTCTAGTCCTGCACTCTTATTAGAGATTTACTACTACTTCTAGTTGTGTTTATCTTTATCAGTTGTGTCTCCTAGTGCTAAGGTTTTACTAGTTAAACACTATAAGAGCGGTGCGTAAGTTTGTCTACTTCATTCCCTTTCAAAACTCCAAAACATACAAGAACAAACACATACAAGAACGGACACATACAAGAACAAACACATACAAGAACGAACACGTACAAGAACAAACATATACAAGAACGAACACATACAAGAACAAACACATACAAGAACAACAACATACAAAGCCTCTTTCTTCCAGTTCGGAATTCAGACGGCATGGGCTGCATCATGATAAAACCAGGAAAACCAACACTACATATATATCAACATTTAAAAGTCGAATGAAAAAGCAAGACTAGCAAAGAGTGGCTGATATAACGCTTGCAAACATATTGTGGCTGATATAAAACTTAAAACGGGAATTATTTTTACATGTTTTTTTTCCTTAAAAAAAAAAGTGAGTAAAGTTTCTTTGGAACTTATTATTTTCAAAAACAATGATCAAACTTCATTCCAAACTATCTCACAAAATAAACCCAGAATTCAAACATTATTTTTGAAAAGCTGTCTTAAAACATTAAAAACGAGGAAAGAAATCAGTGCGCTATACTCTCGAAATATGCGGTTAATCAAAAGGCTGATATTACTATGAACTTTTTTTATAATCATAAACCTGTTTGCTGGAGTTAACGCCTGTTAAACATACTGCGATCCTAACGAACTGTGGACACAACATGAGGCACATTTATGAATAAGCGAATCTCTGTTTTGTACGTCATTCCTTCCGAAATATAATAAATCCAGGCGTGCACCGTAACAGGTTATATCCAGGTATGGTCAAACGGCCACACACACGCGTTATACCTGTTAGTTTGTTGAAGGAATATTTTTTTAAGCACCGCCGAGGCTAATCACTGAAGACCATCTAAAGCAAAACGATCCAGTGGCGGAGCAACACGGCGGTAACAAGACACTAATACTAACATGGCCGAATCAGCGGGATAATATTCCGTTCGTTCGCACAAAGATAAGTCACCAAGATGGCAAGGAGCAAGTGGAACGCTAATTTTTTTTTTCCAACAGTAAAAAATAATAAGAATAGTATTAATAAAAGTATGACAACTTTGAAACAGTAATAAGGTGGGGGTGGGGGTTGAAGGGGGTTAAAAAGGATAACGGGGAGGGCTTATCTACTTATCGATATGTTACTCGCGGGTCGTTAGTGGGGAGGGGGGGGAGGAGGCCTTTGTCACACTCGCTCTACAAAAAATCGTTGGACTCACTGGAAGCCAACTGGGCAGATAGGGCGGGCAGACGAGTCTATATTGATAGGACAATTTGAGGCGCGCGCTCCGACACGCGCATGCACGCGCCGGAATTACATTGTAATGGAGGATGAAAAAAAGAAAGATTGAGTTTCTCCCAATTGTTGCAATTTGCTGCCTGGTATGACGCCACTCAGGGCGCTCAAGTGGTTTGGCGTTCATTTGCCTCCTAGTCAACTGCGGCGGCTACGAGAAAAGGGAGAAAAAATGGAAGGGGGTGGGGGGGGGGAAGGAGGGAATACTCGGTAGTCGTTTATTTATTTTGAAATCTGATTTAGCTCGATGTCGGATTCGATACCCAAAAGACACCTACTTTCTAGACGGTTCTGTTTGCACGTGTGATGGAGATGGGAATTATCAGCAATCAGGAGATTCAACAATCGGCACATCGGTTACCTGGGCAGTGGTGTGTGCCCTAAGTTTACATTCATTAATATCGCCCAAGGAGCGGGCTAGGGATTTCATGAAGAGAAAGAAAGAAAAAAAACTGGGAATAATTGACAAAATGTATGATAGTTCGTATTATAGTACAGGGTAACTTGAAGAGCGGTTCCCAAACTTGTGAGGCATGTAGCATCAGTGGTTTTGGGTCAATCATCACAGTAAAAAAGCATGGCTAAAAAATTTAAAGACGGTTAATCACATGAGCTAAGGTTTAGGTTGAGATATAACGATGGTCAATAATCCTATATGTTAAAGGTTAGGTTAAGATATTAATAATGTTTAATCCCTTAAGCTAAAGCTAATGGTTAGGTTAAGATATCCTGGTGGTTAATTCTATAGGCAAGAATTTGGGTTGATAATTTATGATGGTAAATTCCATAAGCTAAAAGAAATTCTAAGATATCCTGATGGTTAATTTTATAGGCAAGAACTTAGGTTGATAGCTTATGACGGTTAAACCTATATGCTAAAATTTAGGTTAAGATATCGTGATGGTATCACCTTTTTTTCTGAATCACCTAAAGTTATTTTGATTTTTAACATTTTTTTAAAGAAAGCAAACAGACTTTGTGACCAACGTTCCCTTTAACTTGCGTGGCTGAGCGATAGTTTAGACTTTACGTGAAGCAAATTTAGTAAAATATTGCACAAAAATTGACGCAGTGCAAATATTCAAGCGATTTTTTTTTCTTTTCACATGAACCAATGAAACTTAAAGGAAAGGTTGTTTGTGACACGTGACCGAATTAGTTCTTGAAACATTTTTTTTTCTTGGTTGAGTTGACAACTTACCCAAAAGGATCTAAAATAATGGGTACCGCCGGATCCTTGGTTCTCACATGATCACGTGATGTGTCATTACCAAACACGGCTGTGCGCGATTCTTTCTTTTATATTTTTTTTCTTTCATATTGATGTAAGAAAACACCAACATTCAGCCAGGCCCTGTAAATGGAAGACAATGTTCCTTTTACCTCGCGAGGCTACGTGATCGCACATGTATCTGACCGACGCCGCGAAGAAGTTTAGAATTGCCGAGTAGCCAATTATGTAAAATACTTCACAGAAAAATCCTGTACAACTTTAAACTTGTTTATATCTTGTTTTTCTTCTTTTTTTTACAATGCAGATGGACCAACGAACCTTAGTATGAACGTTGCTGGGACGTAGTAAGGCGCAGGACCTTCTCTGACAAAGCATCCACTGAAACTCGCTGTGAGCGAGGTAAACTTAGGTATGGGAAGCAGCTAGAACTAAAAGTAAAGCCGCAACTTCTTTCATCTTTTTAACTACTAGAAGAAATGTCAATTTTGGCTCTCTTTTGAAGGAAAGTCTATTCTTAAATCAGTTATTTTAATGTCTTTCCCGATGTAATCCTTCCATCCTTCTCTCACTCCCTCTGTCTATGCCATTTGTCTCACTCCCACAATTCTCTCAATCCGTCTGTCTATACCAATTCTCTCACTCCCTCTGTCTATACCAATTCTCTCATTCCCTTTGTCTATACCAATTCTCTCATTCCCTCTGTCTATACCATTTGTCTCACTCCTCCACTTCTCTCATCCCCTCTGTCTATACCAATTCTCTCGTTCCCCCAAATCTCTCATTCCCTCTGTCTATACCAATTCTCTCATTCCCTCTGTCTATACCAATTCTCTCACTCCCTCTGTCTATACCAATTCTCTCACTCCCCCAATTCTCTCACTCACTCTGTTTATACCATTTGTCTCACTCCTCCAATTCTCTCATCCCCTCTGTCTATACCAATTCTCTCGTTCCCCCAATTCTCTAATTCCCTCTGTCTATACCATTTGTCTCACTCCTCCAATTCTCTCATTCCCTCTGTCTATACCAATTCTCTCGTTCCCCCAATTCTCTCATTCCCTCTGTCTATACCATTTGTCTCACTCCTCCAATTGTCTCATCCCCTCTGTCTATACCAATTCTCTCACTACCTCTGTCTATACAATTTGTCTCACTCCCCCAATTCTCTCATTCCCTCTGTCTATACCCTTTCTCTCACTCCCTCTATCTATACCATTTGTCTCACTCCTCCAATTCTCTTATTCCCTCTGTCTATACCAATTCTCTCGTTCCCCCAATAATTTCATTCCCTCTATCTATACCATTTGTCTCACTCCTCCAATTCTCTCATTCCCTCTGTCTATACCAATTCTCTCGTTCTCCCAATTATCTCATTCCCTCTGTCTATACCATTTGTCTCACTCCTCCAATTCTCTCATCCCCTCTGTCTATACCAATTCTCTCATTCCCTCTGTCTATACCAATTCTCTCATTCCCTCTGTCTATACCAATTCTCTCATTCCCTCTGTCTATAACAATTCTCTCATTCCCTCTGTCTATACCAATTCTCTCATTACCTCTGTCTATACCAATTCTCTCATTCCCTCTGTCTATACCAATTCTATCATCCCTTCTGTCTATACCATTTGTCTCACTCCTCCAATTCTCTCATCCCCTCTGTCTATACAAATTCTCTCACTTTCTCTGTCTATACAAATTCTCTCATTCCCTCTGTCTATACCAATTCTCTCATTCCCTCTGTCTATACCAATTCTCTCATTCCCTCTGTCTATACCAATTCTATCATTCCCTCTGTCTATACCAATTCTCTCATTCCATCTGTCTATACCAATTCTCTCACTCCCTCTATCTATACCATTTGTCTCACTCCTCCAATTCTCTCAT
>MUZC01003588.1:896179-934767 GCA_002072015.1 Radix auricularia | reverse complement strand
CAAATCTCTTCCTGTTGTATGGAGCATACAACAAATCTCTTCCTGTTGTATGGAGCATACATCAAATCTCTTCCTGTTGTATGGAGCATACAACAAATCTCTTCCTGTTGTATGGAGCATACAACAAATCTCTTCCTGTTGTATGGATCATACAACAAATCTCTTCCTGTTGTATGGAGCATACATCAAATCTCTTCCTGTTGTATGGAGCATACATCAAATCTCTTCCTGATGTATGGAGCATACAACAAATCTCCGTCTGCTGTATGGCCTCTATTATTGCATACCTCTGACATTTATTTTCGATTATTGCAATCTGTTTACCTCAGTCCTACCTCTTCTTTTCAATGTAAACTTATCCCCCCACCCTCCTACTTCCTCCCAAGCCTCTTCCACCATCCTCTCACACTCGTGTTGTTCAAGGAGTGTGTCTGCTTTTTTTCTACCTCCATTAACGGAACCGCGGGACTAATTTGTTGAGAATCTCTTAGCGCCCCTTTCACAGCTGTGTTTGCTGGTCCTCAAATTAACGTGAATGGGCCCACAAGCCGCACAGCTCCCTCTGGTACCTGAGCGCTCTTCAAACAGCCCTCGTCTAGGCTCGTCTCTGAGGTTTGTTGAGAGGAGGGAAGTAAAAATATAACAAAAAATAAGAATAAAAAACCACCTGAAATGAAAAAAAAAATTAAAAGATGCGTTTGGTTCCACCCAGACTGAACTCCGCCCCTGGTGAAGAGTTACAGTGGGCAACTAATGTTCTCTTTAGCAAGGTTTTCTAAAGCCCCATCGGTCGCCCTGTGCCCACGAGGTCTGCGGGGCTTTGTTGCCGCAAATGTCGAGTGTCTTTAACACGGGCCCAGCGTAAAGCCCTCGAGGATGCTCGACTTCGAACCCTCTGCCGTCACCGAGTCGCTCATTTCAAGCAACGGTCCCCGACCCCCTGGGGCGCGTCTCTACAGAGGTGCACTCGTCGCCGGCTACTTATGGAGCCAATGTCGTGCAGGGAAATGGGTGGACACTGTCTGAGGAGGTCGACCCGCCCCCGAACACACACACACACGGACATAGACAGCACTGTTTAAGGGGAAGGGTAGGGGAAGGATGTGGATCAAAGGTAATCAACACTACAGACTGTAAGAGTGGGTCGTAGACAGGTCGAAGAGTAAGTACTAGCGTTGGGTTTGGGGGAGGGGGAGTTTTTTGGCTGTTTATATTTTCATCAATAAGATTACAGATGGATATATGTCTATGTGGGTGGATGGTTGGATAGATGGATGGTGGAATCATAGATGGATGGTTGGATCGAGGGATGGATGGACGGAGAGATAGTTTAATGGATGAAAGGGTAGATGGATGGATGGATGGATGGATGGATGGATGGTTGGATGGATGGTGGAATCACGGATGGATGGTTGGATCGAGGGATCGATGGACGGAGAGATAGTTTAATGGATGGAAGGGTAGATGGATGGATGGATGGTGGAATCATGGATGGATGGTTGGATCGAGGGATGGATGGGCGGAGATATGGATTGATGGATGAATGGATAAATGGGTAGATGTATGGATGGTGGAATCATGGATGGATGGATGGTTGGATCGAGGGATGGATGGGCGGAGAGACAGTTTAATGGATGGAAGGGTAGATGGATGGATGGATGGCGGAATCATGGATGGATGGTTGGATCGAGGTATGGATGGGCGGAGATATGGATTGAAGGATGAAAGGATAAATGGATAAATGGGTAGATGGATGGATGGTGGAATCATGGATGGATGGTTGGATCGATGGATGGATGGGTGGAGAGATGGATTGATAAATGGATGGATAATTGGGTATATGGATGGAGACCAAGCCTTTTTTTTCATAGCTAAATATTTCAGTGGTTCTTAACAAATGGAAAATTCAAATGGCCGAACTTCTGTTTTGTTTCAGGAGCCCACCTCCCTTATAATCAACTCCATTCTCAATGCCGAAAAGACCAACACGTCACCTTTCCGAATTCTTCACATTAATGTCAAATCACTAACCATAGTTTCTTTTCTTCCATGCCGTGACGTAAAACAGGCAGATAACGGAAAGAATCAACAGTATAAAAAAAATCATGTTAAGCCTGGTCCCTATTGGAATTCAGGACGTGTTAGCGCATTTTCGTATTATGTATCAGTACTTATGTTAGATATCAGCATTATCTAGTTATCAGTAATTGTGTTTAGATTTTAGACATATTTTTATGAATTTTCTTGTGTAATGAATATACCTGACATTTTTTTTTATTTAAAAGTCATTTCTTTACATTTTAAAAAATTTTATTTTCTCTTTAATCTAACTACAATTCACCAAAAATGATGACGTAAAACTCTCTAAACTTTTACACATATTCTAATGACGTCAACTAAAAAAAAAATAATTCTTTTGCACGCTTTCGCACCACTCTTCAATGCTTGAAAAATTATGTATTCGACTTCCGGCAATGGCGGCCGTTGCCTGCGCTAGTGTTACCTCTCGATTCGAAATATTTTTTGGTAGTTTTAACGGGGTTTTTTAACGGATCGAGTAACTGAGTGTTGATGCACAAATGGCAGGTCAGGACATACAAAAAACATATATACCTCATGGGTCTAGGACTTATGGATGCTGAGATCAAAGGTGATGACGGACGGACGGACAAAACGGGTGCAATAGCGCATTCGACTTCTCGAAAATGCGCTAAAAAACAACTCATGGCCAGCGACTAAAATACGCTAACGGAATAATAGCAAGAACTCTTTACTTTCCACACAACAGCCTCCCCACGGTATAGGTAATCCTTCACGTTCTTTGCCGCAATCGGGAAATCATTCAAACGGGAATCAAGATTTTGTTTTCTTCCCCACATCATGTCATTCGTGAAATCCTTTTTTTTTTTTTTTTAAACTGGAATGTTAGGTTACCTCCCGTTGTTGTCGCGGAGTTACGGCGCTATGACTCCAGCATTCAAACAGACAGGTCAGAATGCTCTCCAGGCGCACATCTCAGCAGTTGCCGGCGTCACAGGGACACGTCTGGGTTTTTTTTTTTTTGTGGTCTCACCCCCCACTCCCTTATGCTCGTGGCCACTTGCGGCACAATGGAGCTCTTGTCGAGGGTCTTTCACCGACTCGCGGGGCCCACGGCTCACTCCCACTGGGCCACAGAATGTCGGAGTGTGACCCCGCGGGCCCCGGGGAGGGTATCCCCCCTGCGTGCGACTGGGGGAGGGGGTCTGGGCCCCACCTACCATTGTGCTGAGGATGGGTACGGTCTGGACGGAGTGAGTAGGATGAATCAGGAACAATGGGGGGTGGGGGGAGCACAATGAAAGTAAGAAGTGGGTACACGTCGACCCGTGCAGAGTGTGTCTACCTGGACGGACAATAGACGTGACATATCCCTCCCCCCCCCGCTCCGCCAACCAATGGAACTGTCACAAAGAGCATGTCAAGTTCTTTCTCACAGATTGTTCAAATGTCATTTCCTACCAAACCATGTCATAAAAGTTTGCTGATAATCAAATGTCGTTTTAAAAATATGATTTTTTTTAAAAGTGAAATGTTTAAGTTTTTTAAAACATGCATGAGATTTTTTCATTTAAGATATTCATGTCGACTTCTTTTATTTTTAGTCTTATCTCATCAGTGACGTCCAAGTTGTAAGTTTTCTTGCCTTTTTATTAGAGTTTTAAATGTTGATTAGCGTGTTAGTTCTCCTGGTTTCCTCAGGCAACCCATACCACGGCCGAATTCCGGATGGTAAGAATGAGAATTTCACTGTGCTTGTTATTGTATAGGGAATAGGAAAGGCGTTTTATCCTTATGTCTATCTGAGGGCTGTATTAGATAATCGTTGTTTCCAAGTTAGACTTAATTAATCGCATTACTTTAAATTAGTTGATTTTTTTTTAAAGCACTAATTTTAGTTTCATTTGTAAAATAATTATATAGAATACAACTAAATTTTTCAAGTAGAGTATTTTTTTTTTTTTAAAAAGCTATAACAGACGTCAAAACGGAATTAACATGCAACAAACACGGAGTTAACATGCAACAAACACGGAGTTAACATGCAACAAACACGGAGTTAACACGCAACAAACACGGAGTTAACATGCAACAAACACGGAGTTAACATGCAACAAATACGGAGTTAACATGCAACAAACACGGAGTTAACATGCAACAAACACGGAGTTAACATGCAACAAACACGGAGTTAACATGCAACAAACAAGGATTTAACATGCAACAAACACGGAGTTAACATGCAACATACAAAATAAACGTATTATTAATTTTTTAATCTCATTAAGCAAGTAAACTCATTGAGAAAATCATATTAAAAATAACTAAATACAACTAATTCCATTTCAACTAATTACAAATAAATTAAATCTTTCAACTGCCTACATTACTAACGTTGAGCAGTTTTTCCTTACAATGTTAAATATCAAGATTCAAAATAAATGCAAAAATTAACGATAAGTTTAACGATATATCGTTAAAAATTTTAACGATTAAATTATGTTTAACGATTTATTGGCCCATCACCTAAAAATTATTGAAAGTCAAAAAATAAAAAAATAAAAAAATAGTGGCCGATATATAGATCTAATAATTTCCTGACGATTACATGAAAATTTTGTAAACTATTGAATGACGGGATTGTTCAATAAGTTTATAAAGTTTACGTACCACGGTTCTAACACTTGGCCAACCTATTAAACCAATTGAAAATCGTGTTAAGCTAATGGCAGTAATGGAGTCTGACTCAGAGACAAAAAATGATGACAGCTCTTCTGATGAATTACTGCGCTACAAAATGGAGATGAAAGTTCCTGAATCCATTAACCCTCTACAATGGTGGTAACGCAATGAACACCGATCTCGGATAATTTTATTCTTTGCTAAGACAGTTTTGTGCATACCAGTTACCTCAGTTCCGTGTGAATGATTGTTCCGCTCGGCTGGTTATTTTGTGAATCAGGCCCGCTCATCACGCGTTAACCAAATAAAGTCAACACACTTGTCTTTTTGCGTAGTTGGTTAAAAGATGACATTTAAAGGAGACATTCCATTGTTATTTAGATTTTCAACAAGAGCTATTAATAAGTGTTACTTATAATACCCTAAATTTTAATTTTTTCCCTTTTATCGAAATTAACGATTAATTTATCGTTAATTTTTCTAAAGTTAACTATTATATCTAAAGTAATTGCTAACAGCCATAAACTAAACGTAAACTTTTAATTCTCCTGTAAGCAGGCTATATTTCTTCCAAATGCATAAAATTTAAAGGGCATTTAATGTTTCATTGTGCTTTAAAATTAAATGCAAAATAAAATAAAATATATTAATTAATCATTCAAAAATGTATTTGGTATGTGGCTAAAGATAGTAACCCAATGATTTTACCAGGGTAAATAACTTAGATAACCCAATAAAGTTACTGAGAGATGAAAGCCAATAAAATTAATGATGTGGTTAAACCACTGAAGTTACTAATGGAGGTAACCAATTTACTTAATGAGGGAGGTAACCAATGTAGTTAATGAGGGAGGTAAACAATGTAGTTACTGACGGAGGTAACCAATGAAGTTACTGAGGGAAGTGTCTTATCATGGGGACTGAATAAGATGAATTGGTTTAAAGACTGATTTTCTTTCTGTTATGTTCAAAGGAAAAATGTACGTTCAGGAACTCAAAAAGTCTTTAAATATAAATCTTGATGGTTTAAACTTCAGAGCTGTAGCTACGGTAGGGGATTGTACCCACGACCTCACCCGACCACCAAGACAAGCAATTCCCCCCAGACCCCCCTTCCACTTCTCAAATGGTACCATTGCCTCTAACACATCATTAGCCACCAAGTGCCAACAGGATACCCTGGTAGCGTTCCCAATGACCACTTCTGTCCGTGCTATAAAAACACATCGAGAGTGGTACGGGCAAGGGGTCTCATACCATGATCTGTCTGGACACATCATCGTTTAGCTGGGCGACGGAGCGTCATCAACGGTTGTAGGGAGGGAGGGGTGGAAGACTGCCCAGCTCATGACTGTAATTTCGGAGAGTCCGGCTTTCAGGGGTGGCCAGTGACACCAGCACCTGGCACTCACCAGAACTCGTGTGAGGATGGGAGGGGTCATTTAGCTCACCGGGGGGAGGTGTGAGGGAATCAGCAGTCTGCGATTGTTTAAAGGTGATCATCAGTTTAATAGTGGGGTGGTTTAGATTATCGTAGGGGAAAAAAAGGGGGGGGGGAATATTTTCATCTGGTTGTGAACAATAGGAAGAAACGTATAAGGTCGTGGGAGTGAGGTGGGGGTAGTTGTTTGTTTGTTTTTGTTTGTTTTGTTTTTTTTAAACACCAGTAAAGGTCGCTGGGTAATTAGAGGATGAATACACCCACTACCATTTACACCTAGAGTGAACCATAAAGTGTTGCTCAATTTAGTTCTCCGGCGGCAATGGACTCCCCCTCCCCTTAAACTGGACGATTCTTTAACTCGCGATGTCTTAATATCAAATGTTGAATCGAGAACTCGTCTGTCATACGCTTGAATCGTGTGTTCCTACTGACAGAACTCGTCTGTCATACGTTTGAATCGTGTGTTCCTACTGACAGAACTCGTCTGTCATACGTTTGAATCGTGTGTTCCTACTGACAGAACTCGTCTGTCATACGTTTGAATCGTGTGTTCCTACTGACAGAACTCGTCTGTCATACGTTTGNCTCCCCCTCCCCTTAAACTGGACGATTCTTTAACTCGCGATGTCTTAATATCAAATGTTGAATCGAGAACTCGTCTGTCATACGCTTGAATCGTGTGTTCCTACTGACAGAACTCGTCTGTCATATGTTTAAATCGTGTGTTCCTACTGACAGAACTCGTCTGTCATACGTTTGAATCGTGTGTTCCTACTGACAGAACTCGTTCCTACTGACAGAACTCGTCTGTCATACGTTTGAATCGTGTGTTCCTACTGACAGAACTCGTCTGTCATACGTTTGAATCGTGTGTTACTACTGACAGAACTCGTCTGTCATACGTTTGAATCGTGTGTTCCTACTGACAGAACTCGTCTGTCATACGTTGGAATCGTGTGTTCCTACTGACAGAACTCGTCTGTCATACGTTTGAATCGTGTGTTCCTACTGACAGAACTCGTCTGTCATACGTTTGCATCGTGTGTTCCTACTGACAGAATTCGTGATTGACTCAATGTCACCAAAATATGTCAATGCCTATCAGTGGACTCTGGACATATCATTTTAATTATTTAAAAGTCTGAACTGTCAGCTGAAAATGAATCTTTGTTAAGTTATATTTATCTTTCACTGGTATTATTTGATTCAATAGGTTTCTTTATTAATCACTAGTAACAAAGCCCGTCAAATGACGGGAATAAGAGTAGCGTGACGTGGCAGGACACAACAGCGACAGTGGTGTGGTAGGAGCGCTGCCATCCGCGGGTTGTTGGTTACTAAACAATTTACTTTAAATATGAAAGTTTTTATTCAGATAACAGTAACACTACATCCACATAAACTGACACCAAAATGAAAATGAAACGTCACCAGTCGTAGCACAGATCTAACTGTGTACTTGCTTACGATAAATGTCAGAGGTGACCGTAAAGCTGTTGCTTATTAATTGGACGCTCTATTTTCGTAGTTTTTATGCAGAAGCCTTTGCAGGACATTGGCGTCGCAGGGCGAGGGATGTGGACCCTCGTTTTGCTTGTTGGCTCACGTTGCCTTCGGTTTTCCCTAATGTGCACTGCAGTATATATAATTCACTGTTAAATATCAAGAATTTCCTTGAAGACATTTTTCGTGAAGCATGCATCGCTACCATTGACTAAGTTGATTTGGTCCTTCCCGCTGAGGGCTTTTACAGCAACATCAGATGAAGTACGAATGCAAGAAAAGGCAACGTACAGTTGTCCATGAGTGAAGACTGGTTTTGGCAAATATATGCCGACTGTATCTAGAGTTTGTCTTTGAGACTTTTTGATGGTCATGGCAAAAGCCAGTTTGTTTAGGAACTGTCGTCCCCGTAAAACGAAAGTTAGATCTGTGTTTGCAGGGACTAGTCAATTCTTGGAATAAAAACGGTAGTCGCTGCTGCACGGCCAGTGAATATTTTGGCAATGATGATGTGTTGTTTGAACGACTGTACTAATCGGGTCCCATTAAGAAGTCCTCACTTAGTGTTCAAATTGCGTAGAAGTAGTAGAATGATAATTGCTCCAACTTTTATATTTAATATATGTAAATGCATTTCTAATGGTTAGCAGCTTCAGGAATGGTCAATTCATCCTGGTAATGTTGACGGGCGGAACGCTGTCGTTGCGGTGGCATGTTGAAAATGAGTAACAGTACTGATTAGCAGGACTGACACACTGCAAGATGGCAACACAGTACTGAATGATAACAAAAAACTGCACCAAATAGAAATGGTTTGGAAAGTCCGCATAAAGTTATTCATTACACAGCGGCGTAGCGTGGGTATGTTCCGCCCGGGGCAGAACCAAAATTTGCCGCCGCCCCCCCCCCCGACGAAAAATATTTTAACGCTGCTAAGTAAAGATAGTTTTTGTCAGAAAGTAATAATATCACTGTGATAGAGATAAAAAGAAACGCTTTATTTCTTCAGTTTCTTCAATCAAATTAAAATGTTCTGTTTTTCTTGATTATACCCTCTTTCGTGTTATCAATGTTTTCAGCCTTGCCATCCCCAATAGCCAAAGTTGAAATAGCAATAGATTAGAAAAAAAAATCATAATCGGTATTGCTTGTAATTAATTTTTCAGAAACTTAATTTTAGAGAAGCTATTTTAAGACCTTGCATTACTTAAGACTGTTGTAAGCAATGATCAAATTAATTATTTTATATAAGGCAAGGTAACTTGGAGCCTTAATATCTTAATAAACTTTTATAAATAAAGTGGTCTTTAATTCATTAATTCTTTTTTTTTTTACCCGCGGGGTAAAATAGTATTTGCTTGACAATGTCATTTGAATACTTTAATTTAAAGGCAACATTTCAAAGTCCATCAAATCGCCTGGCGTAAGAAAATTGTATAAGTTTTCTAAATTGTACATACCTGCCAAAATCTCACATGAATTTCTACAGTAATGTCATCTTATGAATAATAGAACTTTCTTCTCAACTGTTTTTCTAAATATTGATACATATTTTGGATCACAAAAAATTTGATCTTTGGTACTTTGACTTGAAGATTCGATTTAAAGGATGGGGTCTCCAAATAAAATTGTATCAAATTTCAAAGCATCCTTAAAGAATCGCATTAATTTCTCTGTAAGCATCTTCTGCTTGGCATTTTTTCTAGCACAATACATTTATAAATTATTTCGTGCATCTTAGACACAGATTCGAAAATAAACAGATTTTATTGTGACTAGCAAAGTTCCTGCGTCTGTTGGTCTGATGAGCTTTTCCTTTCTGCCTGTGTCAGTTTTTCTATATCTTTCAAAATAATCTCAAAAATGGCTCTATGGTATATTCACTATGTTGTATTCTGAAGCCTTGCTTGTAAAGTAAGTAGATATTCCAAACAATTATGGGCATGAATAAGAATGCGTAGCAACGTTCTAGTGTACTAAAATAGATAATTCGTTTCAGTTGGATTATCATGTGAACTATTTGAGCAAGATTTGACTGTGAGATTTTATGTTACTGCGTCTTTCTTAAACGCCTGTATACTTTTCAGCCATAAAGAAGAAGTATTAACACATGATTATCCCCTGCAAACCATTATTTTAATATCGTCATTTATTAAAAATCGTTTCATTACTTCAATGAAATATTTTTAAAATTTTACAATGTCTACTTCTTTATTTTCAATCGATCATTACATATCCCATAACTAGACTTGTTTGGTGATTATGGGAAATATATGAAAAGCTATCGAATACAAACGGACGATATGGGGTATCTTATTCCTGAAAAAAGGATTATTTTTCGCGATCTGTATCTCTTAAATTGCTGAGCTCAGTTTGAATTTAGATGACACTTTTTAAAGCCATTTTTTACATACAATGTTCTGGGAGTACTCGATCGTACTTGGCAAGCAAATACATTGGTTCCAGAATATTGCCTTTATTTGCAATAGTATTGTCCTCTCTCAGACCGAAAAAACATATTTACTTTTGCCAGGCATTAATAATGTCAAAAATTTTAACAAAAACGTCCTGCCACTTTGTGGGTTTTTTTTTTTCTTTCACAACTTAGTGGTGTTCTTGGTAAATTCTTTTTTATCCGATTTCTGATTCTTTCCAATTTTTAAAAAAAACTTTGGAAATGTTGAGCACTTGTTTATGTGTGGCTACGTTTGGATATATGCGTGCAAAGCTTTAATGTCATTGAATAAACAATTGTATTCATTGTTTTGTTGATGCTTGAAATCAAAAGAAATTAAAATAAAAATAAGAATGTTTTGGTAGAATAAACCATGCATGCACGCCAACATTTTTTTTCCAGTAGTTTAAGTTAAAAATCAAACTTGAATCAATTATATACCCAAACCATATTGTCATATTCGTACCCTAATTCAATCCCTATGTTTTCATTTTCATTAGCATTAGTATCAGAAGACGTAAGATTATAACGGAGTTTGAAGTTATGGCACTTGAAATGTTCACGTATATAATACAAGTCATTTATTTCTTAGAATTGTGTATCTTTGCTAGTATTTTATTTTAATAAACTTTCTTCTAAAGCGTTTCATTTTTGAAGCTAATTAACGAGGAATTAGCGGCCCCCCTCCCCTTACACACAATGTGCCGCCCCCAAATTGTCTCATGTTTCATGTACAATAAGTTTAGATTTTACAACAAATTTTAAGAATCATTTAAGCTGACACTACTTCAGTGTTACATTATCATACTACATAAGTACTTTTGAGGACAGTAACATGAGTATTAGAATATTTTATATCCAATAAGTAGTTTGAAGTTTTGACGTTTGAAAATTTCACATGCCTTAAGATACATCATTTATTTCTGTTTTTAATTTCTTATTTATTTTCTTTTATTTAGATAAAAATCTCCACTTTCTTATAATTTTTTCTTAGACACTAATTAATGACCAGGATTTTGCCACCCCTGGCAAAGTGCCGCCCGGGGCATTTGTCCCCCTTGCCCCCCCTTTCGCTACGCCACTGTCATTGAAACACTTCAAGATGAGAACATAGTACTGAATGATGACCAAAAACAACTGCACCCAAAATATCTCGTTTTGAACGTTCGCGTTAATGTATTCAATTTGTCAATGAGATTAATTTTTTTTTCTTCTGATTGGCTGTTGGAGTCTTTAGGAGTTTGAGGGACCAAGCGCTATCGATGACCGCACATAAATTAGCCTTTTATTATATATATAAGATGTCATACATTTCACCACAAGGAAATCCTATAAATTAATTTTAGCATTTAGTTTATAACTTTAGACAATGAATGGCTACTTATGTCTGCTAAGTAAAAAGTCCCAAATTGAAACTCGTTTGGAGTTGACGCCCCTGAAACGGACATTCCAAACTCAACCATTTAAATCATTTGTTACGTGAAATATCAGCCTATTATAACTATTGTTTATGGGAAATACCAGCATTTTAGAACTATTGTTACGTGAAATATCAACAACTTAGAACTATTGTTACATGAATTATGAACCACTTAGAACAGGGGTGGGAAAACTACAGCCCGCGGGTCGCATGCGGCCAGCTACGCAGTTGTTTTTTTTGTTTTTTTTTAGTTTTTGCGGAAGCCTGCGGTAATAGCGAAAACCAACCATTAAATTTATGATAAAGATAGATGTTTGTACTTGAATCGAGATTAAATTTTATTTAGATGCGGCCTCTTGAGGTTTCCCTGCTTACTAATGTGACCCACACCCTAAAAAGTTTTCCCAACCCTGACTTAGAGCTATGTTACGTGAACTATCAACGACATAGAACTATTGTTACGTGAAATATCAGCCTTTTACAACTATTGTTACGTGAAAGGTGTGGAGGTGCTTGCTTAAAAGACTTTTTGAATTTCGTGATGCAGTGAGAGAGTTTCTTGGAGAAAAAACCGAAGCTTGTGATTATTTGAAAGATAGTTTATGGGTAGCTGACTATTTAGAAGAAATTAATAAACTTAATTCATCTCTGCAAGGAGAGCAGACACCATTTAATTACTCTTGATGACTAAGTATCTGGTTTAACGAAAATGCTTGAGTGATCTTTGGACAACAATATTATTATAGATGAACTTCAAATGTTTGATCACTTATACGAATTTACTGAGAAAACAGGAAAGGCTTAAATCATCAAACAACTGTTGATACATTTGATTTTCTGATCGTATTGCATCAGGGCGCAATCAATTTTACTTTTGTGATGTCAACGTTCAGAGTTTTTCGTGTTCCCAACCTTTTTCTTGCACACACTGACTACTTAGATTTACTACCATCGAATTTAAACTAATTCATAGAACTCACCAGCGATACTACTTTGAATATGTTGCATCAGAAAGTGAGCATGATGAAATTTTAGAATAATCAGAACTGACTCAGAAATCTTTTAAAATACTTTTACCCTTTACCTTTGTGAATGTGGATTTTCTGCTTATTGTTTACAGTAGAGACAAAACGTCTTTCCCGACTTGAAGTTGAAGAAGAACTACGATGGAGTCTTTAAAGTATTACACCTCATTTGGATGTTTTGTGATCAAATGTGCAAGTTGAAGGCTCGCACTAAATGAACTAATAACTTCTTTTCATGACCTCAAGATGTTGTTGTTTTTTATAGTAAGCCATACGAATTGAATAAGAATATAAGTATAAGACTAGTAAAAGTGATAATTGTTCATTACAAAGGAGAAAGCCATTGCAATCTGTTTCCATTCAATATTTTTGGGGATCACGGAAATTGTAGCATATTTGAATAGTTTTACTTCCTAACCTAACATTTATACTAGTAACTAGTAATATACAAAGTATAGTTATATAAATTTCTAGCATGACAATATTACAATTTTCAGTAGTGGTCCGTGGCTGAGACACAAAATTCTCTAAGTGGTCTGTGAACCTCAAAAGGTTGAGAACCACTAATTTAGAGGATTCTGACATCCTTTACCAGTGATGGCGAACCTATGGCACGCGTGCCAAAGTCGGCACGCAGGGCCCCACCAACCGGCACGCGACGAAAATATTATTTTCTGACTTGAACCAGCTAAGCCAAACCTCCATTGAATAGTTTCATCGCAGTCTCGGCGCTTTGCTATAAATAAGTGGGTTTTGGTTGAATTTTTGGCATGAGGCCCCAAAAAGGTTTGCCACCATTGTCCTATACCAAAACAGTTCTAATATTCCTGGATATTTAAAAAAAAATGTTTCCTAAATTTCTACCAAAGATGAAGAGATCTCAAATAATCTGGCCTAAATCTGAGATAAATCTCATTTTCGAGGTAAGCCTCCATGTGAATTAACGATTATTTGATTGTCTTTCTTCAAATTATTTTATCACAGAAAATTGGTCGTTACAACACAGAGAGAAGGGAGGGATAGTGGTATGCTGGGATAACTAAAGCGTCAATTATGGGGAAAGGATTTTTTAGGTGCTGGAGATTCATCTGTAGAATTCTAAGTTTAAATGAAGAAATGACTTCAAGCCCGGAGATCCAATAGAAAAAATTTAATTAAATTAAAAATTCGAACTTTTCTAGAACTACTTGAATAATGTTGACAATTTATTTCAATTTATTTATTTTTATTTCTGTTTGGGGACGGGGTTGGGTATGAAAAAATCACGCTAAGCCTGGTCCCTATTGGAATTCAGGACGTGTTAGCGCATTTTCGTATTATGTATCAGTACTTATGTTAGATATCAGCATTATGTAGTTATCAGTAATTGTGTTTAGATTTTAGACATATTTTTATGAATTTTCTTGTGTAATGAATATACCTGACATTTTTTTAAATTTAAAAGTCATTTCTTTACATTTAAAAAAAAATTATTTTCTCTTTAATCTAACTACAAGTCACCACAAATGATGACGTAAAACACATATTCTAATGACGTCAACTAAAAAAAAAAATTCTTTTGCACGCTTTCGCACCACTCTTCAATGCTTGAAAAACTATGTATTCGGCTTCCGGCAATGGCGGCCGTTCCCTGCGCTAGTGTTACCTCTCGATTCGAAATATTTTTTGGTAGTTTTAACGGGGTTTTTTAACGGATCGAGTAACTGAGTGTTGATGCACAAATGGCAGGTCAGGACATACAAAAAACATATATACCTCATGGGTCTAGGACTTATGGATGCTGAGATCAAAGGTGATGACGGACGGACGGACGGACAAAACGGGTGCAATAGCGCATTCGACTTCTCGAAAATGCGCTAAAAATATTCTATGGTGGGGTGTAAAATAAAAGTGGGGATGGGTAAAATTATTAAGATACCCATTCGTTATCAGTGAATCGAACGAAATCGCTGCAGCTCACACAAATTTTAGTGAAATTTATTATCTCACCATGTGACGTCTAGCCAATTAGCTTAAAGACACCGCGTTAACAACTGGGGGCAAACACAGAGCGACCAAGTTAATAATTTCTTCAAAATTTCGTCGATACAATTAGAACACGAAGATGTGTCACGCCCCGTTGGTAATTTCAGCCGCTGTATAAAAACGACAGCGGTCTGTATGACGCGAAAATACACGGCGGTAATACCGGCGTGACGTCACGTCACCGCCTAATCTCAAACACAATGGCCCGCACGATATCGTCATATCATGACTGGGTAATTTTACTTCACAAGTTTAATGTCACTTTGAGAACTTTTGAGTCTAACTACCCCCCACCCGCCACACGTATTGCTATTTGATTGTTGTATGATTGGTGGCATTTTTCTATCTTTAAAAAATATATATATCAATTATTTTATAATCACTTTTTAATGAGTCAGTCAATTGATATATCATAGTCTAATGTATCAAGCGTGCGATGCGTTTTTTTAAATAAATTATTTGGTTTTAAAATATAAATTTATAGTGTAATCACTCTATAAAATAAGTTTTTTTATTTTGTTGTTGCTATGTTTATTTTATTATCTTTTAGTGGGGGTGGGCGTGTTGGTCGAGCGCTTGGCTGTCGTACCGAGGCCATAGAGAGTCACGGGTTCGAGCCTCCGTGCTGGCGAGGCCCCACAAGGATGGGCATTGTGCTAGCCACACAATCCCTGGCTCGTACGCCGAGGCTCAAGAGAACTTGTGAACGCTACCTCACTTGTTCCTATAGACATAGACCATCATGGTATTTAAAAAGGACTGTTTGTTTATTTCAAACGAGTACTTAATTTTTTAGGTTTGGTAATTGTTTTAAAACACGATTGCAGTAGACAAATTAAAACAAACACAATCACGTGATATTAACATAAAATAAATAATTATATTCTCAACCCTGAAACTTGTCTCCATTTCACCTAACTTCATCCAAACGGCTTAAACTTTGCCCAGCGGCGTAGCTAGGAATTTGTATGGGTTTGGGAGCCCGAGGCGCTTAATCTCTTTGAGGGCCCCACATGCATGCCGGTGGTATAATATTTAATGTAAAAAAAATTCGGACACTAATGTGGGGCCCCCCTCAAGGGGTTTTCCGGGGGGGGCAATTTCGAATTTGGACCCCTGCCCCCCTCACATAGCTACGCAACTCTTTACCGCACATGAAAACAAGAATTATGGCCCGGCCCTATGACACGGTCCCTTTTTAATCCGAAAAGATTCTAGTCATAACTTTTTCTTCAGAGCATTTTTTTTAGAGTCAGTTTTCATGAAACGTATTCATTTTTCAACTAACAATACCACATATTAACTTCACAATACATTTGAAGACAAAAGTTGTTGTTCGTCCGTCGAGTTGACGAGGACAACTCTGGTCATCCGAGGGTTTCAGGGACTGGCTTTACCTATGTGTGCGATGGGATGGCTGACGAGACCGATCCTGGCACGGAAGGTTCGGGAACAGAAAGGACAAGTGGGTTGTCTCCTGGAGGGTTGGCAGCGCGGGCCTTTCGGGCTTTCCTCTTCTTTTTTTTTGCGGCGTTGATCCTGTTTGCCTCGCATGTCCTGGCACCTTCGTGGATGTATTGGCGCCAGGTAGACAATAAGTAAAGATGCAAATAAAGATAACAACATCGATCCCTATTGATACATACACAAATATTGATTTACATGAGCACACTCATCTACAAAGGGTTCACCCATAACACACGTCACGAACCGTTAAATACACAAATGGGAGACGCGGATGGCAGTCACACATTTGTGACGATATGTGACCAGGGGAGTTTAAGAATTCTGACGTAAAGTAAAAACACACAACTTTAAATAACCTTTTCACTAAAATATTTGATTGCTTACAATTTAGTTAATGACCTTTTGCATATTTTTTTCGCAGCGCGACGATGTTGAGAGGATGTGAAAAATCTGCCAAAACGCATGACGTCATTTATGAACGGCCCAAAATACAAATTCCCAAATGCACATACAGCATACATACATATTCACTTAATTATACTAATACAGATTTATAAATAATCTTTATTTTTTTCGATTCCTTTGTCCTTATAACAAAGACAGGCAGCTTTAAATTATGCCATCTAACATAGTATTTAATCATTTGTATCTCACGTTATAGCAGCGACTAAATAAATATTCTACAAATACTAAAAACTGACATATAACTTTAACCCAGGGGTCTCAAACACGCGGCCTGAGGGCTTCATTCATGACAATGAAAAATAAGGTAGTTGCTTTACTGACGGACTCTACATTTCAATGCAACCTTGCTTATCTAACTGATATTACAGATCACTTGAATACACTGAAAATAAAGCTTTAAGGTAAACAACAGGTACACATATGTACGACAGTGTGAAATCCTTCAGAGTTAAACTACGTTTATGGATGAAGCAACTTGGTGAGGGCAATTCGGCCCATTTCTCAACTCTGAATTCTTTAGGCACAGTTGACCCCAAATGCTTGAAAGAATATGCAGATTTGATGTCTGAGTTACTTCAACAGTTTGATGTGCGTTTTTGCAGACTTTAAGTTACTGGAGCCACAATGTCAACTTTTTTCGACGTCATTTGCTGTAGAAATTGACACTGTTGCAGAAGAATTGCAAATGGAGTTGGGGGAACTCCAGTGTGATAATATCTTGAAACAGAAATATGCAGAAGTAGGGATTCCCGAATTCTACACGTTTCTTTCACGAGAAAGATTTCCAAAGTTACTCTCTGCTAATGCAACGATTCTTGCAATGTCTGGCAGTACGTATGCATGTGAACGATTTTTCTCATCCATGAAAGTTAACAAATCTGTACTGAGGTCACAGCTCACTAATGAACATTTGCAGGCAACACTGAGATTGGTTTCTTCTCACAAAATCAAGCCTAATATTGATGCCCTTGTTGACGCAAAACGCTGCCAGGTCAGCAGTCAGTACAGAAAGTGACTGAAACCTAAGTTAACCAAATACAGATACGCCAATACGGTACTTAAATTGACTACTTTACATTTGTAATAAATGGACTTTAGAAAGTTTGTAAAGCACTACGTTTTTATTATGTTGTCTTGTTTATTAACTTTTTATCATTTTTAAACAAGTTCTGGCTATGCGGCCCTCGAGGTACTTTAGAAGTCATCACTTGGCCCTCGGAGCAATTTGAGTTTGAGACCCCTGCTTTAGCCGCAATTGATTCCTTACCAATTATTGCTGGGTGCGGGGGGGGGGCAATTCTGTGCAGCTCACTATTAGATAAATGCATTCATCTTAATAACACGTTAAATAACGGGGACTTTATTGATGTAAAATTTTACAACTATCACCTGGAGACAAAGCAATGGTTGACACATGCTGAGGCGTAGCATTACAACTGTCCTATCATATAAAAGGAATGAAACAAAAACATTTCAACTGTCCTTTCAATGTAAATAAATGAGACAGTAACATTACTACTTTCCTATCAATGTAAATAAATGAGACAAAAACATTACAACTTTCCTATCAATGTAAAATAACTTGTCTGTAAAATTAGAACCGATGTAATCGTTTACAAGAAATGAGACTGCCAATAGAGGGCGTACAGAAATGACGTCACGCACCTAGTGGGGAAAGGTGGAGGCTAAAACATTTTTGACGAAGTTTGACGATGGGTAGATGGGTGTGTTTAAGAAATATGATGCCACATAAAAACGCGCAGCTTTAAATAAAAGTTCTACTTAAATATTAAATTGTTCACAATTTATTTAATGAAATTTTACATGGGCTTCACACTTGTTACGATATTATAGTGTAGCCTTACACTGTATTGCATCTGTCCGTCTACGAAAGACGATATATTTATCTTTTTTATTTGCAGCTCTTGGTGTGGCTGATCTGACCAATCCTAGAGTGGAAGTCTCTTCTAGTTCCCTGGCCTTTCTCCTCACTCTGTTCCCAACTGCTTCTTCCCTATAGATTGCTCCTCTGCTCTTAGAGATCCTTCTTTCACTATAGCCAACCCCGTGGTCCTATCTTCAGCAAGGTTTCCCCAGTTTTGTGTGTCAATGTTTGCTACTTTCATATCTCTCCTGCATATGTCAGTGTATCTGAGACATGGCCGACCAACCGACCTTTCCCTGTTGCCAGCTTGCTGTATAGCACATCCTTGGGTATGCGACCAGTTTGCATGCTCTTGACGTGTTCAAGCCAACGGAGGCGTCTTTGGCTTAATATGGCTGGAATGTTGCTCATGCTTGCTTGAGCCAGGACCTCTGTGTTAGGGACTTTCTCTTGCCATTTGATGCCGAGGATACGGCGCAGGCACCTGAGGTGGAAGCTATTGAGCCTTCTTTCATGTCGGGTATAGGTCGTCCGTGAGTCGCATCCATAGAGAAGCGTGCTCAGTACGCAGGCCTGGTAAATTATACCTGCAGCTTAGTCCTTGCTGTGAGTTTGGCATGGGACCAGACTCTTTTGTACAGTCTTGCCATAACAGTTGCTGCCTTCCCGATCCTACCGCTTATCTCATCTTCCAGTGAGAGAGTGCTCGAGATGTTTGATTCCAGATATGTAAAACTGTCAACAACATCCAGGTTTAAGTCGTCAATTGTGATAGTTGGGAGGGAGGAAGCATCCTATGCTAGAATGTTGGTCTTCTTTATGCTAATGGTCAGACCAAACTCTTCGCAGGGAGCGGAGAAGCTGGATACAATGTTCTGCAGTCCGTCTGCTGTGTGAGATATTTAGGCAGCAGCGTCTGCAAATAAGAGCTCGCGCAGCAAAATCTTCCTTATTTTGGACTTTGCTCTAAGTCGGACAATATTGAATAATCTCCCATCAGCTCTGATGTGTATGTAGATTCCCTTGTTGTTATTCTTGGAGGCATACTGGAGTAAGATGGAAAAGAATATAGCGAATAGAGTAGGTCCAACACGTGACTATATGCATATTTAAACGAAAAAATGTTATTTGAAACATACTAATATTGAAATAGAAAAAATGACTTTTATAAAGGGGATGCAAAGCTTTGTGACTTCATATTGGAGGTGGGTCTAACGTCTAAATTTATGTGACGAACTGTGACAAAAAATGGACGAGGGAGGGGGGTGAAAAATCGTCAAAAATCGCGGGACGCCATTTATTGACGCCCCCACATTACAGTTAAATTAGCGAGGCTGTAACATCGTTTCTCATTTGTTAATATGTATATTTATTGATATGTATCTTATTTATTGATGTGTATCTTATTTATTGATGTGTATCTTATTTATTGATATGTGTCTTATTTATCGATATAAATCTTATTTACTGATAATTTATTGATATGTATCGTATGAGATTGTAACATCGTTTCTCATTTATTGATATGTATCATATGAGGCAGTGAACCCATTATTTGATTACTGTTTACATGTAATGCGACGATTAGCTCAAAAAAATATATTTAATTTATAATAACAACAACATATCCCACATTTAAAGACTGTTGTATGTAATATTGTATCGCCGCAAAGTAACGGGTTCTTTTTTACCTGTGATTATGTAACACACTTAGCTGAAAACGTCAATGGGCATTAATTACGATGGCTTCGATAACCCGGATTTAAGTCCCAAGAATCCATTGGTTTGTGTAAGCACGATGCCTAATTTAACGTATGCGTTTTCATTGTTCCTAACATCACTCTCCAAACTAATCCATTCCTCGTATCTATTTAATTTATAAACACTATAAGCAAATCTGAAACAATGTAGATAAATTTAGTCCGTCTTATTTTTAAAAATATACAAGTACTACCTGATATACCTGGCTTTTTACAGGTCAGTTTTAGGGATCCTACTTTGTACCCCACCCCTTATGACCTCGATCAATAATAAGATCCCGTTCTTGGTCAAATTCCTGTCTTCCCGTATAATTCTACATGTTTTAAGATTACACAGCTCATTGGTATCCGTTGTCTTGTATTATCTATACAGACGATCCTTCTATACAGAAGATTATTGCGTCCACAGATCATTTCGACTGTTGATTGCAAGTGATGCAGCGTTCACAGGCCACGGCTATAAGGGTTCCACGCATTACCCGGCAGCCTTTAGTTTCCTAATTAAAGATAAGTAACCATTCGGAGTTGGGTGGACTCGGTAACGTCCTGAGCCTGGGGAACAAATCCTTGCCTCCATGGCATAATGTGATCTCGATTTTTTGGGTAGAATTCATTTCCCTCGATCCCGTTGCATAATGTAATCCCATGCTTTGTCAAATTCCTTACCACTTGATGATCCCTTTCACCGATTGGATCCAATACTTCAGTTGTTTTATTAACCCCCGTATGATCCAATTACATCATGACATCTCGTTCCATGTGAGATCCAAGTTTTTGTTTCCCTCACATTATAGCTGAAACATTAATTGTTTAAGTTTGTTTGTTTGTTTTTTGTTGTTGTTTTTTTTTGTTGTTTTTTTTTTTTTAAAGTTGCCCAAGCGGTAATTCATTCTATACGCCCGAGGTCTCAAACCGAAAATTCGTCAGAACAATTATTGGGTATAACTTTAAAATTTGAATTATCTTTCTTATAAACTAATGAGACTTAATTAAACATTGAACCGCAGATTTTCCTAAACTATTTTTAAAATTATATCCGAATCAATTATAGTCCGGCAAATAATTGAGCTACAAATTTAAAACGTGTCCCAATAAAAGAGACTAACAATCAACGGAGGACTTTCAAAAATAAAATTTAGAACTTTCTAGCATATGTTAGAGATTCTATCCCGTGAGGTTTAAATATGTTTTGTTTCGTCCGGTCAGGCAAACCCTTACCTTGTTTACGTCTTTTCCATTTAATTTTTTAAATAAACTGTTGCCACCTTCTGCTTAATTTTAATTTTGAAAAATCGAATATATTTAGGATAATATTTGCCATTATTTAATAGTATGTGTACTTAAAACTCATTTAATTACATTTTTAAAGAAAAACCTACTAGATTTTGGCAATTTTTTAAAGTAAAAATAATGGAAACCTAGTCAAGGTCGGAAAAAACAACAACCAAGATCTAGTTTAAAAAACCTAAAATCTGTTGTCTTATTGCCATGTCATGCCAACTGTAAACCTCGGTCTTACTGTGTCTAGCAGGAACACAATTATCTTTCTTTTTGTAAGTAGACCAATCAGCGTGCGGGAGTTTATTAGAACGTAATGACATAATTCTGGAGCGTATATGTGATTTAGAGATTAAACTTAAGCCATTTCTTATGTTAAGTTGTGTTTGTTGTTGTCTTTTTTAGTTTTAAAATGAAGGCTGTGTTTATGAAATTTTTTTTTTTTTTAATTATTATTTTTTTAAAAATTATTACTATTATTTTTTTTATTTTTTTATTTTATTTTTGTTTATTATTATTATTTTTTTTTCAAATTTTTATTTTTACAATTAAATGTATTAATTTTATGCCTTTATATTTTATGAAATCCCATTGT
Source organism: Radix auricularia (assembly GCA_002072015.1). Lineage (NCBI taxonomy): Eukaryota > Metazoa > Mollusca > Gastropoda > Lymnaeidae > Radix > Radix auricularia. The sequence continues at coordinate 912,723 of MUZC01003588.1, read as the reverse complement.
AGTATTGCTTGAAGCCATCGGCCATCATGTTACTCTGAACGAACAAAAACATCACGTGACCGTATCATGTGACACAAATTTCTCTGGAACGTGACACGGGACAGCTGACGTGTTCCAAACCTCGTAAATAAGGTCAAGGGCGGTGGAGATGTTTAGCTATAGAATAACTTCGGTAGTCAATGGTATAGGGTCACTAGGTATGTACTGGGTCAATTGGTATGAACGGGGTGACTTGGTATGTACTGGGTCAGTTGATATGTACTTGGTAACTTGGTATGTATTGGGTCACTTGGTAACTTGGTATGTATTGGGTCACTTGGTATGTACTGGGTCAGTTGGTATGTACTGGGTCAGTTGGTATGTACTGAGTCACTTGGTATGTACTGGGTCACTTGGTATGTACTGGGTCACTTGGTATGTATTGGGTCACTTGGTATGTACTGGGTCACTTGGTATGTATTGGGTCACTTGGTATGTACTGGGTCACTGGAAAGCCCTATGTTGAGCCCAACATCACTGTCAACAGCAAGAAACCAACGCAGTGAAACGCTTCACATACCTAGTCAACACGCTGTCACAAAATATCACCATCGATGATGAAGTGAACGCCAGAATTGCCAGGGCCAGCACCACTTTTGGCAGGTTGTACCCGAATGTCTTGAACAGAAGAGGCATTACCATCCAGACCAAGGTGAAGTTATATAGGGCAGTGGTGCTCCCGACATTGCTATTTTCATACGAAACATGGACCGTGTATCAACGCCATGCTATATAGCTGAACCATTTTCACACAATAAGCCTCAGGAAGATCCTCGGCATAAAGTGGCAGGACAAAATTTCAGACATGATTGTACTGACCAAAGCAGGCCTCCCCAGTACCTTCACCCTCCTGATGCAGTCACAGCTTCGCTGTGCAGGGCACGTAGTTCGAATGCCAAACGAGAGACTACCAAAAAGACTCTTCTATGGTGAGATTCTATGGTAGATTTTAAAAATAGAGTCGACGTTTATTGACATCGCATGGCCAGCAGTCCCATAGTGGACAAAAGAAACGCTTTAAAGACACATTGAAAGCGTCTCTGAAAGCGTTTGCTATCATCTCAGACACGTGGGAACGTGCTGCAATGGATCGGTCCACCGGGCGCCAATCCATCCACGAAGGTGCCAGGACATGCGAGGCAAACAGGATCAACTCCATTGATAAGAAGAGGCCAGCCTGAAAGGCCCGTGCTGCCATCCCTCCTGAAGACATCCTACTAGTTCCATGTCCTTTCTGTTCCCGAACCTTCCATGCCAGGATCAGTCTCGTCAGCCATCTGCTCTTACATAGACAAAACCAGTCCCAGCAACCCTCGGATGGCTAGAGTGTTCCTCGTCGACTCGACGGACAAACTAGAAGTAGGTCACCCGGTGTGTATAGGGTCACGGTGGGCCAGATGGCTGACAAAAATCACGAGCGCAGGTCGCAATATCAATCTAGGCTGAAAATTAAATTTAAGTTCAACCTTCCGTTTTAATTGTGGGTCACTTCAGGGCACTTACAACAACAGCATCGAAAATTTACTGTATGAATTTTTCTCCTGCTCAATATGATCAATCAAGCACAATCATCATTTAAATACCTTTAGCTGTCTGGCTGAATTGCGTCATGAACCGCATCCGGCCCGCAGGCCTTAGTTCGGAGACACTTTCTCAAGGGGTCCAGCGACCTGTTCAGAGCCTAAAACTTTACACCGACCTCTGATCCTAAAGATTGAAAAAAATGCTAAAGGAATGAATCTTACTAAATACAACGGAGTCATGTCATGAGTCTTCATCTGACCTGTCGCCAGTGACCACTGTAAGGTACAGCAGCTGTCGCATTAGATTTTAAAAATAGAGTCGACGTTTATTGACATCGCAATGATTCTTTAAATATCATATACCTCCAGCATAACAGCAACAATCTCGCCCCACCCACAAGCGTACCACTCGCCCTACCCACTAGCGCCCCACTCGACCTACCCACCAGCGCCCCACTTCCTCAACCAACCATCACCCCACTCCCCAACCAACCAGCGCCCCATTCCCAATCCCACCAGCACCCCACTCCCCAACCAACCAGCCCCCCACTCCCCAACCCACCAGCGCCCAAATCTCCAAGCCCACAAGAGCCCAGGATTATATAAAAATAATAAAAAAATTAAAATTCAGAACTTGAATGCACTCTTAACTCGGTAGGTATAGTCTTTGTTTCGTCCCAGCACCAAGAGACAGAAAGTCCTACCACGAGAGCAAACGAGTCTACAAACACGGGACACTGGTTCAACCACCAGCCGCTAAAGGTCACGGGCTGCCGCGCGTTTCACTGCCTGTCCGCGAGTCTGTCCGCCCGTGAGTAAAACGGCTCGAGTCACGTGTGCAAACACTGGCGATGTATTACGGCCATTAGGTGTCCCATTTCGTCCAATTTCGTAACCCTTGTTTCTGTCAATTATCTTTCAAATATTGAAACAAAAGTTCACAAAAAAGAAGAGCATTGCGGATGTACAAGCGCTACGGAGAAACGAAGAAAGAAGAGGAGGAGGGGGGTGAGATTTGGTTATTAAAATAACAAGTGGGGGGGGCGCCACGCGGATGAGTTTATCTACCAGACTTGTCGGCTGCTAGGGGACATCTTGTGAGACCGGTCCGCCATATTGATCTTAACGGCATAGGCACGCCCTGACAGGCGGAGTTTCGCGAGGGATACAGTCGATATCATACCATCATTGGTGACTGCCATCATACCAGTGGAATTATTCGCTGGATCCTGGTTCGCTGAGCAAAGGGTTTCCCTGGCTTGTGCCATTCACAGGTCCATGCGAGTATCATTAGTTATCATTGGTCATCCGTAGGTCATGATAAGCCAACTTTGAGCAAAAATAGCCATCTCTAGTCTCATGATAGCTCTGGTATGCTGCGTGTACTCAAGATAAGTCCAGCTCTTATCTAAACAGTTGTAGCACTACTTAGGTGCCAATTAATTAGGTCGGTTCTTTAAGTCATCAAGGGGCGCGTTGGTCTAGCGGTAGCGCGCTGGACTGCCGAACCGAGGCAAAAGAGAGTAACGGGTCAGATCAGTCATGTTGAGTGTCTGTGCGCTACGAGCAATGTTCCCTTTGAGCTAGCGTGGGTGGGTGGTCGCGCAAATATCTGACCGACGCCGCGCACCAGTTTAGAAATTACCGCGCAGGTAAGCACACATCTTGTTAATAGGTCATCAAACATCACATTACACAACTTGCTAACAGCGCAGACACACAATGGACACACATTCGATGTTTTTTTCTATGTGCGTTAACCGAATAGTTAACCGTTATTTATGCCATCTCATATTACAAGCTATAGCATTTCTAGCCAAAGAGTTTTTCCTTCTTCTGTCTAATCAATGATGCCACGTAATGAAGAGTCTCCACCAACAGTTCACTGAGTTTTGAGTGTCTCTTTTGAACGGTAAAGCTATTCTTTAAACAAACAAAAAATAGATTCCTCTGTTAAGCCTTGCGTTTCCAAGGTTCTTAACTGTACAACTTGTAGTGTCTAGCGGTGATTTCCCCTAAGTGCACTTGCCGGAGTACAGGGTAACTTCTGTCAGCACAGATCCGTCTTGATATGGGATCAATCATTTAACAGCTTATGCTTACATTTTACATACGTAGGCACACTGCACAGGCGTATACTTCACATATATACGCACACACGCACACGCTTCCACCTGATACCGAATGTTTTGTTGAAGCCTGCAATGCGTTGCTAGTCAAAGGGCTGAAACTTACCAATCAAATCAAGAGTAAATTGGGCCCCCACTCGGCCCCACGTCCAACACGAGCCCTTGAAGGAGGGTTTGGGCCCCCACTCAGCCCCGCGTCCAGCCACGAGCCCTTGAAAGAGAGTTTGGGCCTACACTCAGCCCCGCGTCCAGCCACGAGCCCTTGAAGGAGGGTTTTGGGCCCCCATTTCCAGAAGACATCTACGCCCGCGAAGCCATCGTCGTTTAACTTTTGTCTCTCTCCCGTGTTGACAAATATTAAATACCAGATCCCACCCATGATGTAGCATACGCCGTGGAACTGGTATTAGATAGTGCAAAAGCAGGGGGGGGGGGGGAAACGGCGTGTATTTCCCGCATAGGGTTTGTCATTTCTAAAACAGGAAAACACCAACGTGGAACAATATTTCGAAGCATCAAAATCTACAGTCGAATCAGTGTGTTCTTAAAATTGTTATTATGGTAAAATTTATGAAACTGTTTATCCTTTTTTCAAGTCCAATAAGCTCTCTTAAATTATCGAAGAAATAACAAATAGGTGATAAGATGCATCCTTCTCAATATGCCTATAGACTATTTGCATATTGACTGGTATCTTAATATTAAATTTTAAAAAGATATATATATAGGTCCAATATTTCTATTAATAGAAATCCGCCATATTATGACAAAACCTATTGCGCATTATGCAAGTTGTTTTGAAGCATTACTTCCTTTCCTTCTTTATAGTGGTTCTCATGGCGGTGCGCATAGTGCGGCGCGGTGTTGTGCGGGTGTACACACTACTACATATATATAGATTGGGGCGTCTAGCTTGCTCTGGTTATTAACAAATTGTTATACAAAGATAGCTCCCTCTTCTGTTTCGTGACCGCCAACGTATGGGACGAGAGAGAAGAGGCTGGAATTTAACAATAATATAGAGGCTGATTTTTTTTAAAAATAAATAATTTAAAACAAATAATACTTATAAAGGGTTAGTATGGTCTCCAGGGACCGGATCAATGGGGGGAAAATGTAATAGATTAATGGATGGTATATTAATTATATTTTTATAACGCATACATAGATCTCGTTAAGTTGCGATTGATTATTTCGCGAAATTGTTTATGTTGCGGTAATTCCTTGGCTCCCAAAAATTGCCTTAACTATCGCCGAGAGTCGCGGGTTCGAGTCCCTGTGATGGCGGGCATCTGTTCCAATGCCTCTAAGTCCACCCAGATGGGCAACTGACATTTTTGAGGTGAAGTACTCAAGTGTAGGACGCTAGCTGGTCATGGTGCTGCTCACACAATCCTACCGTATTCGTCAACTATGTGCTAGCTCAGGGCAAGGCTCGGGGCAAGGCTCAGGGCAAGGCTCAGGGCAAGGCTCAGGGCAAGGCTCAGGGCAAGCTCAGAGCTGACACAACTTCTTTTTTTTTCCTAACCCTAGGTCTGTGCCGTAAATGAAGTAGGCCTGTAAATTAGGGGTGTACCGGATTGAAATATTTGAAATATCCGACTGGGGCCGAATTGGGCCAGATTTATAAAGTGAAATTCTGCCGGAGCCGTATTTGTAAAAATGACTGGATTCCTGATTTGTCGGAACTGAAATCCGGTACACCTCGAGTATAAACCATTCAGCTCAGTCACGTGTGACCACTTCATAAAGAAAATATTTGTTAATATATTTTAAAATGTTTATTTACATTTCGTTTCGGATCGATCATTTAGGATCCATCAGCTGAATTTTTATTTTATTGATAGAAAAACCGGGATTCACTAACCCCCACCCCAAGCCAAGTTCCTTGATTTTTCTGTAAGTTCAACGCCGTAACCTCGTATGTTTTATGTGTCTCATTTTGTTCAGATGACTGAAAAGCCCCCCTTTTTTTTAAAAGAAAAAAAAATGACTGATAAACAAGGGCAATAACTGTGATAAAGAGATTAGGGGAAGATGTGATGAGTGAGGTTATAGAATATAGAGCAAAGGAACGTGAAAATGATGGTAAAAAAAGGTGAATAACATGAGGGACAAAAGATGAAAAAAATCAGGGACAAAATGATGAAAAAAATGAGGGACAAAAAGATGAATAAAATGAGGGACAAAAAGATGAAAAAAAATTAGGGACAAAAAATAAAAAAAAATGAGGGACAAAAAGATGAAAAAAATAAGAGTAAAAAGATAAATAAATTAAGAGACAAAAAAGATGAATAAATTAAGGGGCAAAATGAAGAATAAAATGAGGGACAAAAAGATGAATAAAATGAGGGCCAAAAAGATTACCAAAAAATTCCTAAAATTTTGGGGAAAAAAAATGGTACAATTATTGTCAGAGTAATCAACAACGTTATGAGTACAAAAATTCAACCGAGTTATTGAGAACTTTAATTATGAACCAATTAATGGATTTTTTTTTAAAATGTCGAACAAAGAGAAAAAAATGATGAACAAAAGTACGGCTAAAATAATTGAATACACAATACATCAACTAATTGTGTAATCAAAGCAGTTAATGAAGTACTAATAACTTTTAACTGAACACAAGTTTTACAATTATATTTATCTTAGCTAAGAAGTTCTCTAATTTAAATATTAGTTTAATAATTGTCTACGTGTGAGTTATTTGTACTGACGAAAGCATTTGCCGAGACGTACACTTATGTATTAGTTAATTATTAAAACTTTCTTTTATTGTTTTAATTACAAAATTTTTTGGATTTTGTATTTCATTTAAAAGCTTATTGAATATGATCTTAAAAAATGAACAAAAACATGATTGAATAATTGATAAGTCATGAATGAAATAGTGGTGGAAGTCATAAATAGAATAATGGACAAAATCATGAATTGAATAATGTACAAATGTCATAAATAGAATAATGGACAAAATCATGAATTGAATAATGTACAAATGTCATAAATAGAATAATGGACAAAATCATGAATTGAATAAAGTACAAATGTCATAAATAGAATAATGGACAAAATCATGAATTGAATAATGTACAAATGTCATAAATAGAATTATGGACAAAATCATGAATTGAATAATGTACAAATGTCATAAATAGAATAATTGACTAAGTGACCAATTAAAATTAAGAACAAAATGTGGAATAGATTAATTGACAAAACGAACGTCATATAACGATAACTATATGAAAGAATTAATTAAGAACAAACAACTTTTTACATTTGGACAACTCATGATAGTGTATCATTCAAAGATATGTTGGACTGCAGAGCTGGTCTTAGGCCACTGCAACCTATACGGTCGCAGTGGGCCCCATGCCTTCATAAGCCCCACCTATCTTATTATTTTTCGCTTATTATCTTATTAATTCCTTATACCTACCCAAACTGGCCCCATATAATCCTTTTCGCATCCTAAGCCGCATAGGGCCTTACAATAGCTAAGACGGGCCATGTTAGTCTGAATTCAGTTTAAAAAGCAATTGATAATTTATACAATTTTTTTTTAAGTTGGGGATTTAATTTCTCATGTTTATATTTACTGTGTCTCCACAAAAGAGTAATTTGCATAGTCCTAACAAGCTGAACAAAGTTGAAGCCTAATTCCCCTAACAGTTCCACCCATTCTGGCGGAATGGCAGACAAGTGTTTTACGTTATATGCCCTTTACACTCCTGCCATTGACAATAAAAAATTCCAATGTCCTCTTCTATAGGTAGGGAACCGTGTATTGATGGGATCAACCTCTTACGTTCGAGGGTTTTGGGGGAGGAGATAGTACCGCAAAAAGTAGAATAGAGAACTAACAAGATATCAGGGGCGCGGGGGTGGGGGGAGGAAGCAAACACGACCTTATAGTGATAAAGCCAACAGAGTGTGTGTGTGTGTGAGGGGTATGTGGGGGCGGGGGCGGTGGTGGACGTGAACGCCGGGAGCAGTGAAAGCTGTGGGCTTTTTAGTCGGGACGCCGTTGTATTTTTATTTTTTTACTTGAGCCGCAGCCACCGCGATCCAAGCTTAGGCCGCCCCGAGATGGAAAGGCCAATCATGGGCAATCAGAGACAATCATGGGCAATCATAGGCAATCATCTACCTCCAGCCAGCAGGAAGCGAGCCCCAAAGTGGAGCCAATTTTATGCCTGGCATTCTGGAACTCCAACTTTCGCTCTCCGTCTCTTTCGTTTTCAATCTGTTGAATATATTACTCATGCCTTTCACGTCATGTTCTCTCGTTCCCTCAGTTTGCTTGTTCTATCTGTTGAATTTGTTCAGATCGTTTGTTGCCATTGGCCGATCTCTCATTCATCGCGGTTATTTCGAGCAGTATTAGCAAGTCAGTGATATTGTAGTAGCTTCACGACCAATCTCTATCTACTTAGCTTTAAATGGATTTTTGGTGTTTATTTCGTGCATCTAACAGTGTTCTTTTTATTTAATTAAATATTTCATCTAAAACTTTAAACAATCTATTCAGCTCTTCGTGTTCATAAATACATTGGTACCCCCATATATGGCATTAATCCTTTCCAGGGTAGTAATCGTATCTTGGACTTTTCGTATCTAAGTTTTACGTTTAAAATACTTAATCCGCTCCTATCCATGCATAAGCAACACTAAAAATTGAAAATATCATGGGAAAATATAGAAAAAAAGAGTAGGATTCTTCAATCCATAAAAGTACACATTATAAATTTTAAAAAAATAATTTAAAAAAAAAAACGAAAAGAGGATGAAATGGATAATTTATAATATGTAAACAAATTTAACTTCCTAGTGAGACGATGCGGCGAAGGGTTGGAGAAGGTGGTGGGTTGGGGGGAGGAGAGCGGATGGCAGTAAACATTACGGCATTGCGTGCGAAACACTTAACATTATGAAATAATACGTTACGTATAAACTTGACCCGAATTAATGTTAAATAAACACTAAACACACGTAAAACTTAAACATATATAATGTGGTGTCTTTTAATTCTTTTTTGTTTAATGTTTGCCGCTTTCTAATTTTCCTTTGCTTCACTTTCACACTCTTTATTTTTTTATTATCATTTTTTTAAAGATATTTTAAAATCTTCGCTTTCTTCTAATCTTTTTGCAAATGTCGGTATAAGGAAGCTTGTTTTCGGCTGCATTTTACAATGTTTCTGAACTGAGTCAGGCAAATATCATGGAACTGCGCAAGAACTGGTGGTGCGTTGATTGCAGTCCTGGGATGCTCAAATAATCAGCTTGAGTGATTTTCGTATGTTGATTTTTTTTCGTATCTTGAAACAACAGTTCTTCGATCGGCTTCGTAGTATGGATTTTTCGAATCTCGAATCATTCGTATATTGAACTACCATAGTACATTACCTCCAATAAGTGCGTCTAAACTTTGAAGTATCGACATTACCATACAGAAACTCAGCAATATATTCACAGACAAATCCATTATGGGACATTTATTACATCCGGAAGTCAACTTATTCTTAACTTCTTAATATTTCCAATAGCACACCATTGTCGGCCGGGGAGGGGGCACAGAGATTCCATTTGTCCCCGGGATCAGGGGGTAAAAATGAGGTTTACAAAGTATTATAATCATATGGGGATTTGTATTTCCCGGTTTATTTAACATTAATGCATGCAAATTTAATAGTTTGTTCACGGGTAAAAATTACACTATATGTGCCGTTATTAATATCTTTCTTTGTATGTTGTATCGGGTAAATGATGGGTTTTCTCAATAAAATGACCCTTTTCATTCCATGGCGAGTGAAGTGGAGTTTACAAGTTTTACTAAGCCACCACTGGATTTAGTGTCACCCGTCACGGTAGGTCATGATGTCACCCCCTCACAATTTACCCCAAAATCCACCTCTGAGACAGCCAGTGCTAAATAAAGGGAACATACATATTTTACATTTTGGTGGCACCCGGTTGGATCCGCATCCCGCATCCCTACCCCCCCCCCCCACAGAGACGCCACTGCTTATAGCCACTATTCAATTAGTTTACATTAAAATGTCACACAAATTTCTGGTCTACAAAAGTCAGCAACAGATCTTGAATTTTGGAAGATTTTTTATCGTTAAAAAATTACTGAATTATTTAAAATATCTCATGGTAACGTTGTTGCATATTTTTATGTTGTATTTCAATTATTTTTTGAAAATAAAATCCAGCACATATCAGTCAAACCGACTCATCGATTCATACCCAAAGACACTTACGTAGTCCTTTCAAAAACTTGAAATTCATCCGCAAGTGGAAAAAATTAGTTCTAATGTATCCTAACTTTTTCTTCTACCATCGCCACACCCACATTTTTTTTTTTTTAGATTTTTGAAAAAAAAAAGAATTTCCCGATGACAATTAGATCTATAACGCTAGTAATTAAAACCATTCTGTATGGCTACAAAGCTCCAAGTCCAAAATTCCTTGATCTGATCTCAGATCTCGCTAACTTGGTCTTAGATTTATACAATTTGATCTTAAATGTCTCCGATTTGTTCAGTGGCGTAGCTCGGGGAGGGGGAGGTGGGGGCTACAAATTCGAAAGCCCTCCAGTGGGACCCCACAAAGGAGTGTCCGATTTTTTTTTAAACATTACATCCATTATGCAGCTTCCCTCCCCTTAAGGAGGGTAAGCCCCCGGACCCCAAAATCACTACAAGATCATAGCCACGCCACTGGAGTTGTTCTTAGATTTATGTAATACGATCTTAAATCTCTTTGACTTAAGTTACCTTTTAAATAGTTAAACTGTGACAGGATGACCGTTTCTGACACCATCTTAATGTAACGGTGTGCCCCCGTTTCTCACATTCTCGTGATTGACCTATTTTGCGTTCTTTAGTGGGCTTGTCAAACAATCTCCTCTCTCACACAATAATTCAGTGTATCCATTGAAGTCAGGAATTAAACTCTTTGATAACAAAATATTTGATATCTATCTACAAGTAAGTCCTTATGTACGACAGTAATCTCTAGAATTCAAATAGTTTTAATCTCTCTCTCTCTCTCTCTCTCTCTCTCTCTCTCTCTCTCAACTCCTCATCTCTAACTGTCCGAATCCCTGTCTCCGTCTTCTCTCTCCGTGACCACACATTCTGACCTCTGACATTGGCCTTCATTTTGACCCTGACACACCACCGCATTCCTTTCATCCGCATGTCTCACGTGACAAAAACCACTAACAAAATTTACAGCTCCACAATATTTGCTTATTTATTACGTCATTATATGTGCTGGGTTTTCATTTTCAACTACAAATTTCGGTTGTCATCTAATGTTGATACAGAACTGTGTTGGCGGATGATATAAACTGAATCAACTTTATTCCATTGAACCAGCCCATCTTTTGTTTTACTGAACTTTTCCATAGTTCGTATAAGTGTTTTTCATGTCCTCAACTGTGATCTGATGGCTTTGTGTGTCCTACCCCAGCGTGACGTTGCACGAGAAACTCCTCGCCCCTTCCCCCCTCCCCCACACTAAATGAACAGCGCCCCGCGTTGAAAGGGAAGAGGGCGGCGAAACTTGATCAGTACCGGAACTGGTCACGGTCACGTGTGACGGAAGTGCCGATGACACAGATTGCTGCACATGCGCAGTTTAGTTTCGTGCGTCACGAACGCGACTGGATTGGCCTCCTGTGATGGCGGCGATATACGGATGTGCGGCACGCGACATGGGGGATCGGAAGGGGGGATCCTTTTTGGCGGCTACCGATGTGTCACACGCGACACGTCACATTGGTCAAGCGATGCTACATCTCACCAACCAATTTATGGACCGCTGTTTCCTAGGATCTTGTGGAAGTTTCCAGATCTAGGGTCACTCGTGTCAAATATTTAGTCACTATTGCTTGAATTGTTTTGCTTTTTCTTTTCTGCCCTCAACATTCGTTAAATTGTTACTTTAATATAATGTCCAGTTCACAAGTTTTGATCAAGTTACGACCCTTTAGTTCTAATGGGATTGTCGCCTTCTCTGGACAATGATGTGGAGGAGATGTCTTAAGTTTTTAATAATGTCAACAGGCAGGAATGCCAGCATGATGCCTAAAGTTACGTGGAATGCCTGGATGATGCCTAAAGTTACGTAGAATGTCTTGATGATGCCTAAAGTTACGTAGAATGTCTTGATGATGCCTAAAGTTACGTAGAATGTCTGGATGATGCCTAAAGTTACGTAGAATGTCTTGATGATGCCTTAGTTATTGCGCGTGTGTGTGTGTTCTGACGTGTGTGTGTGTACAGGCATGTGTGTACTGGCATGTGTGTGTATGAACTGGCAAATGTGTGTGTACTGGCATGTGTGTGTACTGGCATGTGTGTGTACTGGCATGTGTATGTACTGGCATGCAGTGGCGTAGCTAGGGGGGGGGCGGAGGGGCGGTCCGCCCCGGGCGGCACTCATCTACAGGGCGGCATTTTTTGGGCATTAATTTGAAAAATAGAGCCATTTCCGATAATAGCCATTTTTCTTTTGAAGGGAGAAAAAAGGTGAAAACAAAAATACTCTTAATTTCGAATCTTAATTAGCGGATTCACGCAACATCTGTATAATTACATAGTGGTAATTATAAATAACGCAAACCCGTTCAAAAATTAAAAATCGCTCAAAAAGGGAATCAGTTTGTTTGGAAAATTAAGCGGTACGAGTCACAAATTGCACTATTATAAGAAATCTGCACAAAAACAGCACATCACCGCTGGGCCTAATAATATGTAGATTCTACTATTAATATCACCACGACAGTATATGTGTGGAATTGTCGACATTTGCAAAATGATGCGCTAACAATTACCTACATGACATGGTGGTTCAAATATTGTGTTTAAATTGCAAGTAGTAATTTACATTACTGTTTCAGTTTTAGAAAATTATTTTAAGGTAACTTACTAAAAATTAAATGTTTTTTGTTTTTATTGCGTTAAAGTAGAACACATAATTTGTGTTTTTCATTAAAATATTGTTATTCATTAAAATGCTACGTCTATCCAATTAGAGCAATGCGTAAATAATTTGAATTTTTATATTTTATGGAAAATTATTAAGATTTAGCGCAAGAACATGAAAATATTCAAATTTATCCGCTAATAAACATCAATATAACATAAATAATTTCGAAATTGACATATTTCAAAAAATGTATACGTGTTGGAAAAAATTGACACCTGAAGAAGTAACTAGTAAAACGAGATCAGATGCTCGAACTTTACACAGTTCAATGCAATATTTTTCTTTTCTATAGTATCTCAATTTGTGGGAACACATTTTCTTTAAAATAAATAATGTCAACCCACTTCATGGAACAAAGTTATGTGCTGTTAAAGATTATAGGGAGTTGGAGACATCAACTGAACGCCGTGCTGGAAGGAGAATAAGTATGAGTGGAGAAAATTCAAGAGACGGGGTTCTATCTTTAGAGCAAGTCGTACAACGAGAGATAATTTCATCCATAGATGCAATTATAAAAGAAAGTAATAGAACCCACTGATGAGTTGCATGTCCTTGCAAGAAAATAATCGTGTATAATACTATCATGTAATCTACTAAATGAATTTTTTACCATCAAATAAATGTCTTTATTACCATTGAAAAAGAACAGTTCAAATTGAACAAAAAAGGGTCCAGGTTTTTCATTGCTGTCCACAGGGCCAGTCTTTGCAATTGCGGCGCCTTATGCAGCTTAGTATGCGAAAATGGATGCGCGGGGCCCAGTTTGGGTAAGGATGAGGTAGTAATAAGGATAATAAGTGAAAATTAAGATAGATGGGGCCTATGAAAGCATGAACCCATTACAGCCGCATAGATGCATGGCAGTGGCCTAAGACCAGCCCTGGCTTTACCTACACAACAAGAAGAGGCATTATGTTAGAAAAACAGGGGGGGGGATGTCCCCTTGATCTATTAAAATTAGGGCTGCGGAAATTATCGATTAACTTCTCGATTAATCGGTAAATTATTTTATCGATTAAAATTATTTTAATCGATAAAATTGTGCTTAAAAATAGAAAAATGTTCTTTTTCTTTTTTTTTTCAAATTCGATTTATTAATAAATAAATAATAATAATTATAATTATTATTTTTTTACGTACAAACTTCTCCGTTAAGGGAATTCAGAAAGAGTATACTTTAAAATAACCCTTTTTATAAGGACAATGATATAAAAAACACATTGTTTTTAACTACATGTATTTAACAATAACAAAATGTAAATTCATTGACATTATATTGAACTACTTATTTTTAAATATATCTCCTAATAATAGTACGTGTTTTAAATTTAATTAAATTAAATACTTAAGCTATGGGCATTTTAAAAAATGCAATAAAAGGGCACTAAATATGAAGGTAAAACGAAATAGTGAAAAAAGAGATTATGAGGTCTTAGAAAAAAAATCATAGCTTTCCAACCACTTGGGATAAAAGGATGATCTTTATGTTTTTACTTATCATAAAACAATTTCTATACAGCTGTATTACTTTTATATTTATAAAATTAATTTGAAATTTTTATTAAAGTGCCTCAACTTTAATACGCTATTTAACTTGTTTTCAGTGCTAAATTTTTAAAAAATAACCTAATGCAAACTACGGGCTGTGTGATTTTATTACTTCCCTTGAAATTTTCAGTTTAATGACGTCATACATCTTTTATTTTTAGCTTAACAAAATTATCGATTAATTAATCGGTAATTTTTCAAAAGTTAACGATTAAATTTAATTTAATCGATAACAGCCCTAATTAAAATATATTAAATAGTATATATTATTTACCCAACATTATAATTTTGCTAAGAATGTTTTCAACAATTACTGTCATTGTATCTAGTTGTGAAAGGAGCTTCTTCAAACTACAGTTGATAAAAAAAATTAGACCCTATCTTCGTTCCACATTGAACTATTTAAGACTACAAAATATTGCAATATTGACTAAAGATAGAACAAGATATTACAAATTATTTAAATTTTCATAATATAATACACGACTTCTCTATTATGAAACTTAGGTAAGTAAATGTATAAATATGTTTACATACGAATGTATACAATTTTTCTGTTTATAAACGAAATCATATTGTGGAGGCCCTGGGGGCGAATTGTCGGCGCTCAGAGGGATAGGTCCTTTGCAGCTGGACGGGTGCGACCGAGGAACGAGGCCAAGCTTGGATCCTTTGATATGGCCGGCGACGGACGACAAGCTTGGGTACTTTAAGGTGGACGGGGATTGACCACGGGCCAGTGGTGTCCTTTGAAGCGGTAAGGGTGCGGGCGAGAAACGAGGCAAGCTTGTAGACGGCAGCAAATCGGGGTGTGGTAGTCTCGCCAGAGATTGGTACAAGCTTGACCGTATAGGTGCGGAGACGGACGGGTATAAAGGGGATGCACTGACGAACACACGAGACAGAGAGAGTTAGGGACACACAGGGAGACAGACGGAGATAGGGACAGGCAGTGTTAGGACGTACGACTTTAGTTAGGGATGAGTGTTTCTAAGTAAAGAATTAAACATGATTTATTTGTACAGTCTGACTTGGAGTTCAGTGTTTGATTCATAAGTTAACAAGTGTGTGAATAAATCCTTCACAATATATTTATAAATAAAAAATAAAAGCATATTAATTGTTAATTATGTGTAAATTTGGAATATGTTTTTGTCTCATTTGGGGGTTGGGGACCTGCGACCACCATACATTTCTTGTGGCATTTAATAAAAGCATCTTATATTTTTAAAAATGTGTACTTATATGTATATCATCTTACTCGGCCTATTTCATTCATGCTTACATAAATATGGCATGGAATGGTTAACATGTTCCACACCTTTTACTTTTACAATGTACTTCCTTTCAATACCAATTATTTATTAATGTTTATTAATTTATAAAAACCATCATACGATTGACTTAAGTGGCCGTCCTCAAATGACGTGTCGCGACTTTGGCTGAGATTTTTACCCCCAGCTCCCCCCTGGTCACACGTCGTCACAAAAACTTAGACCCCTTTCTTCAATGTGACATCACAAAGCCTCCACCCCCCCCCCCCCCCCCCCCAATAAAAGCCGTATTTTCTATTTGAAAATCAGCATGTTTCTAATTTATTTATTTTTTCAGTTAAATACTTTTTAGTGTAAGGCAGCACTCTAATAGCTTAACACGTGTAAAACACTGTAAAACTTTATTAAATTAAGTTTCGGTAATCATATATTTAAGAGGAACTTTTATTTAAATTTGCGTGTTTTTATTTGACTTCAAATGTGTGACACCCTCTACCCTCCACATGTGTGACGTCATTTATGGACACCCCTAAAAGGGCGGCAAATTGGAGACCGCCCCGGGCGGCAAAAGCTCTAGCTACGCCACTGCTGACATGTGTGTACGTACTGGCATGTTTGTGTATGTTCTTGCATGTGTGTGTACTAGCATGTGTGTGTGTACTGGCATGTGTGTGTATGTGTGCCTGGTCATGACACACAAGAGACACATGGCCTTGGGAAGGATGTATTTATCAGGTCTCTCCTCAGCGCATTATCCTTAGTTCTTAACCCCTAGGTATTACGGCCATAGTCAACTATTCTCGTCATTACAAATGCAGATATCGTAAACGAAGAGCTGGATTTATCTTCACTTTAAAAGCAATGAAGCTAACGAAATTGTTGCTATTATTTCTAGAGTTACTTTAAAGTTAACAAAAATACAAAGTCTTATAGAAGATGAGGAAGAGACTTACTAATGACAAAACTTGAGATGATTGTAACATAAAATATCTTTTGTTGGATAAATTATTTCAATTCGCCTCCCCC